>JABUQX010093645.1:0-10000 GCA_015478945.1 Trachelipus rathkii | reverse complement strand
ATATTATTATATATTATATTATATATATATATTATATTTATAATTATATATATATATAAATATAATATAACTATATATTATATTAATATGTGTGTGTGTGTTGTGTGTGTGTATGTGTGTGATTTAGCCTACAAATTGTTTATATTTGTTGGACTTTGCCATTCTTTATGTTAATTTCATTTTGACACAGGCAAGGAAAGATTACCATTCCTTAATTATAGTAAATTTAATTACCATTTATTATGTGCTTTGTTATTATTTGAGGCAATTTATATTGGGTGCAAATGATTGTATTCACACGAATGACATATTTTTAATTTAAAACAAAAACCCCTTTAGCAGAAGGAATATTCGCTAAAAAAAACTGATTTTAAAAATGGAGTCCAATACCAATATTAAGTGTTAATTAAAGAGACAGATCATTTTAGGACAGATAGGTACAAGAAAATTGAATGGCTTTGTGTCATATTTTAATGTAAACTTTATGCGGCCATGTTTCCTAGTTGGCAACAAATGATATGATTTGGGTTCTGTCTTCTTATTTCGAATTATAAGTATATTAAATGATTCAAAGCATCATGCTAAGTCTCACAGCCATTTGCAAAGCTGCAAGTGCCTAAGTCCATTAGGTGATATCAATATCGAATATGCTTCAACAATCAGTTCAGATAGAAGAGACAATTCATTAATAAGCTTGTAAAGAAAATAGAATTAACCATAAATCCATCTAATTACGCTTATTTATTATCTCTGTAGAAGAGCAGTCCACTAAGGGGTACAGTGATGAATATATAATAGTTTAAATAAAGGAAATTATCGGAAACTGTTGTGCAACTTTGCAAAAAAAAAACGGAGTGATTTTGCATCGAGATTATCAGCTAAAGAATTCACATCATTCATAGGAGTCTCTAGTACTATTCAGAATGACATAATATTTCGCGGTTGTACTGCTGATTGACTGCAATATTCAAACAATGAGATTGAGAAACCCTAATATAACGTTACAGCGATGAAAACACAGACTGTACACACGCAGTTATCTGTACTAATAAGATATTTGCCACAACTATAGACCGTTTTCGTTTTTGTCATTGTGCTTACGCTCGACGGTAAGAAATGCTTAAACAGTTTTAAGTACGAATTTCGTACAAAAACCCGGCTCGATTTCTTACGAAGTTACTGTTGTTTACAAACAGTTTCCAACTGCGATGGAGCACCGTTTTGGAATAAATAGAAATAGAAACATAACAAATGTTGTATATTACAAATATTGATCGAACATTGTGATGGTGTATCGATGTAGGAATACGAAATTAATTTAAAGCTATTTTATTGAATTAAACATTATCAATTCAAAACGTTGAATACCACGTCAGCCATATTGTTGTTTACAATTTGTTGCGTAACACGTCCCTAAATTTACAAGCAGCGGGAAATAGCAAACCTTACAGAAATAGGGAAATTCCTTACGTTTGGATGAGCATTATCTACCGATTTTTGTGCTAAGTTTACAAAAACGACGCAAAACTCGAGCATTTCTTACGTTCGTAAACACAATACAAAAACAAAAACAGGCTTTAATATCGAGAAAGGTTTATATTTTATGATTGTTGGAAGAATAGAAGTTATTCCAAATTAGAGCGATATTATAGAATGTTCTTAGATCATATTCATGATGCCAAAAAATAAATTAGTCTGCATACGATGAAGCGGGGCCTTGTTGTTATGGCTGCGAGCTATGGCATTCAGGCAAACAGCGATCAAAAGGGTTTGTAAATATGCCTATTTGTATTCATTGCTATGCCCATAAACTAAACTTAGTGTTAAGCAAACTCTCAGAGAAAATAGCAGGGGATAAAATATTTTTCTCTAGTTTGCGTGCCTTTAGTAAATTTACATCATCAAGCACAAAAAGAAAAGCTATTTTCCATGAGTTTAATATTAGTATACCCAGTTTATGCCAAACAAGATGGTGCCATGCGGCCCGTTAGCGGTGTTCTTAATCAGGTATCTGATAGAACCATGTTTTTAATTAAGAAGTTAATTGATTTATCATGTTATTTATTATATCTATATATTATTATATTATATTATATATTAGTATTAATTATTTATTATTGATTATTATATTATTATTATTATTATTATTATTATTATATTATTATTATTATTTATTTTACGTCGAAGATTCGATTCTCGAAGAGAAACGAAATCGTGCAGTCGAAATCACACCTAACAGTTATGCATTCTGAACTCCGACTCCGGTCCACTCCGACTCCGACTACCGACTCCGACTCGACTACCGACTCGGCTTCCGGCTCCGACTCTGACTCCGCTTCTGCCAGAGCGAATTTTTCTGGTTTCTATTCTTGAATTTTATTTTTTAATTATTATTATTATTATTATATATTATTTATGATATTATTATTATTATTATTATTATTTTGATTATATATTATTATTATTATTATTATATTTTATTTTATTATTATTATTATTTATTATTATTATTAGTCCGGCACAGCCAGCCCTATGGCTCCGTATAGATTACATGGGTTAAGTATCGTATCGCTGGTTTAAAATTTGGGAGCGGGGGTTAGATGGGTTGAGTAACTCATTGTATTGACGGAAGTTACGTTCCCCCTGACGTGACCCGAAGGGACCAACCCCACCCATTTAAAAATCGAATGTGTAATTGTTGAAATTTAGAAGGATTCAGAGTTGAGTTTCTTGAAAGAGTTAGTATATGTGAATCTGATGCGTTGGCTCCGGCACCGGTGCTGCAAGCCACTGCGGAGCACAATTAAATAAACATTCGTATAAAACAATGTGGTGTGTTCCTATATGGTATCGATGGTCCGTAGGTTCTTCGAATATGAGGTTCATAGTCCATATTTTGGTGTAGCGTCCACAGATGGGGAGTCTACCCCAAACCTGACAATAATTTTGACGTAGAAAGCTGAAACTCGGTAAACAATCATATAGGGTATCATTACTGTTGCCAGTGTTAAATTATGTTTGAGGACCCCAGTGGGGATGCTAGCCCCTTAAAAACGTTGGAATATTGACATAGAAGCGATGGAAAACTCACGGTTATGTACACCTATTTCAATAGGTTCATTCTCGTTGCCAGTTGTTGAAATTAAGGTTGAGGCCCAGGGGGATGCTAGCCCTTAACAACTTTGTATGACGTCAGAAGGCTGAAACTCGGTATACATCCTATCATAAGGTATCATTGACCGGAAAAAAAACCCTGTTTAATTATGGTGAGGACCCCAGGGGGATGCTGCCCCGTACAAACAGTTGAATATTGACATAAGAGCGATGAACTGGGTATTACACCTTATCTTATAGATCATTGCCTGAAACCATGAGTAAATTATGTTGAGCACCCCAAGGGGATGCTGCCCCAAACGTTATTACATAGAACCGATGAAAGCTCGCCATACACTCTATCCCATATAAGGGTTATCATGCTGAATTGAAACCAGCGTATAATTACGTGAGCACCCCATGGGGAGATCTGCCTGGCCCACAAACACTGACATACTGGCATAGACGACGAACACTGGATATACATCTTCTTATATGCTATCCACATACAGAAAAGAAAAAATTAAAAAAATTAAAAAAAATTCAAAAAAAAAAAAAAAAAAAACATTGAAAAATAAAAAAATAAAAAATTTTACTAAAATAAAAAAAAAATTTTAAAAATTTAAAAAATATTTAAATTTTTTTAAAAAAAACTAAAAAAAAAAATTAAAAATATTTATTCTTTTTAAGTTTATAACTAAAAAAAATTTACGTTTTTTATATAAAATCAACAGCCTCTAACCTCTAGAGCCTCTGGACCTTCTGGAGCCTACTTGAGCTTCTTTAGCCTCCCCAGCCTCCTCATCCCCCTCGGCTCACGCCCTCCCCATCTATGATCTGTTGATTCATGTTTTTTTTTGGTATAGCATAAGACAAAACTTTCATTTATTTGTTTTATATGCTTTAAACATGTTATGTTTTTACTAAAATTTACGCTTTTAATTAATAACTTAAGAAATTGGTTTTTTACATACCCAAAGCAGTAAATCAGTAAACAAACCACCCACCCTCTCCTCTCTACCCCAATACTGGATATTTTTACATTACATAGTAATATTAACAAAATTTATCTTAACCTTGTCTAATTTATCATATCGTCAATGAATATATGCTAACATACAAAGTCCATACTTAACAACAGTAACAGTAACTAACATGAGTGCAGAACGGAACCTACTTACACTTATGTTCTAAACATAGTCACTATATTTTTACATTACATCAGTTAATATTTAAACAAAATTTATCATAACGATTGTTAAAATCATACGATCAATTGAATAAATGCGAAACGTAACAAAGTTTTCCATCAATAAAGCAAACATATCAACTGAACTACGAATATAAAGTACATTCACAAACCTAACACATCTTAACACGAATAAATTAACAAAGTTCCATACTTAAAACAGTAAAGTAAATTAACATTGAGCGCAGAACGTAACCTATTAGACTTTTTTTCTAACATATCACTGATGTTTTTACATTAACATATGATAATATTTAACAAAATTTATCACAACCTTGTGTAGGTATCATAATGATCATTGAATATATGCTAACGTAACAAAATTTTATATTAATAAAGCAATCATAGGTCATATGAACTACGATATAATGAACTCACAATCATAACACATCTTATACACGATAACCAGTCAACATTAACAAAGTTCCATACTTAAAACAGTAACGTAACCAACATTGCATACAATACGTAATTATTCACACTTTTTTCAAGCCATATCTCTAACATATCATTATTATTTTTGCCGATAGTAAACATTAACAAAATTTTACATCTTGTATTATCATGACTGACCAAAGAAAAATATGCTAACCAACAAAGAATTCACCACCAATAAAGCAACATACATAACGTGATGTAACAATATAATGTATAACATCAAACTCCAAACATACCTTATGCTGAAAATCGCTACATTAAACAAAGTTCATACTTTAACAACAGTAAAGACTTACCCGTTGCATACAAACACGAACCTCATTCATACGTTTTCAAACATATCTCTAAATATCAATGTTTTTCGTATTAACACTGTAATATTTATTTCATCAACCTACCTATAATCATACAGAATCAAAAGAATATATGCCAACCGTACAAAGTTTTTGCTGACAAGGCTAACATATCATAGTAGAACAAGATATACCATTACACCGAAAAAACCTAACACAGGCTTATGCAAGAATAAACTGCTAATATTAACAAGTTTCATACTTAACAACAGTGAAGCTAACTAGCAAAAATATAGAACGTTGCCTTTCAAATCTTTTTATTTGTTTTAAACTTTTATTATTTTTAAGTTTTTGTTTTTAAAAACTTTAATGTTTTAAAATTATCTTTAACACTTTAATTTTTAAAAATATTTTTAACTTTAATTCTTTAAAACTCTTACTAGTTCTTTAAAAATTTATCCCTTTATTAAGGTTGCTTATAACGGAAAAAATTGTATTGTTTACATACCTAGAAACGGTTATCACTGAAGTCAGTAGAAATCAAACATCCCTTACATCCCCCCGACCCGTCCAACCTATCTATTGGGTTATTGATCTATTGAGCTATTATCTGTGCTCCATCATTTTTCGAGTATCATTGAGAAAACAGGCGTAAAATGTTCTTTGTCTATACTAACCCTCGAATATATGCTGACAAAAACAAGTTTTCACATCAATAAGCAACATAACATAACCTGGATGTAAGATATATGTATAACACACCCTAACATAACCTTAACACGACTAAAACAAGCTAACATTAACAAAGTTCAATACTTAACACAGTAAGTAACTACCAAAACATATGGAACGTTATTTCACATACTTTTTTTTCTTTGGTTTTAAAATTTTATTTCATTTTAACTTATTTCTTACACTTTTTTTTTAAAAACTTTTAGCTATTTTAATTTAATCCTTTAAAAAGTTTATTTTTTCATTTTAATCCTTTAAAAAATTTTAATTTTCCCTTTAATTCTTTAAAAAGATTTTCTTTAATAATAATTTTATCCCTTTAATTTTTAAATAAAGGGAAAATTATTTTACATAAACTAAAACAGTTAAACAGTAAATAACAAAGTTTTCATCAATAACAGAACATAGCATAAACCTTGATGCAAGATTATAATGAATATAACATCAAAAGCTAACAAAAACCATATTGCAAAGGAAAGTACTGAGTTGCTATACAGACACGTACCATATTCACACTTTTTTTCAATCTCTAACTTATCACTGTTATTTTACATTAACTAGTAACATTTAACAAAAATTATTCACAAAATTTTTCTAAGAAAACACGTATGTACAAAGTTTTCACAACAATAAAAAGCAACATATACCGAGCTAGGAATATAACGCACAATGACAAACCTAAAACCAACCTTTGATCGAATAAATGACTAACATTAACAAGTTTCATACTTAACAACACTAAGTAACTACCAATGCAAGCAGAACGAACGTGTACGAAGCTGATGTGTTCCTGTTTCACTAGAGTTATCAAATACAAGACGAGAAATTGTTCAAACTCCTCCCACTTTTTGAATATTACGCAATACCATGATTCTTGTTTGGGTCGTTTTCGAAACATTACGCAATACCTCTGATTCTATCCAGTTTCGTTTTTGAATCATTTAAGCTATAATCTGATTCTTGTTTGTCACGATCAACATAACAAATTTATTAAAAAAATTTTATGTTTTTGCTAATGTCTTTATTTTTTAACAACTCTAAAAACTTTTATTTTTATTTTTATTCTTTAAATTTTGTTTTGTTTTCTTATAAAAAAAAAAACTTAATTTTAATTTTATTTCAGTTAAACTTTTATGTTTTACTAAATGTATTCTTTTTATTTTATAACGTAAAATTGTGTTTTTACATACCAAAGCCGTAAATCAGTAAATACAAACCATACCCTACTCTCCTCATTCATTCCTAGCCCTTCCATGAATCTAATCAATCTATCGATCTATTGTTTCAAGATACATTCGAGTATCATTTGAATAAACATAACATAAAAAACAATTCTTTATACACTGATCAACGAATATATGCAAACATAACAAAAGTTTTCACAGTAATAAAACTAACATCAGCAATCACTCCGTTCTAAGATATAAATGTACCAACAACAAAACCTACACATCTCAAACTCAATAAAGCAGGTTAAAATTAACAAAGTTCCACAGCTAACAACAGTAAAGTAACTAACATAGCGCTCAAAAATGTAACTATTTACACTTTTGTCAAGCATATCTCTAACATAGCAAGGTTAATTTTAGTTAAACATGTAGTGATATAAAAAAAATATATCATAACCTTGTTAATTTCCTACCGATGATCGAATATAGGCTAACGCTAACATATTTTCACATAATACAAGCTTAGCATATGATCATCTGAACTAGAAATATAATGTACAACGCAAAGGCTACACACCTTAAACATGAATTAAATAGTTAACGTTAACAAAAGTTTCCCACTTAAAACAGTAAAGTAGCTAACATAACACAAAAACGTAACCTTTACCCTTCTCAAGCATATCTATAACATAACAATGTTAATGTACATTAACATAGTGATATTTAAAAAAAATTTTATCCTAACATTGGCTAATTATCATATGGGTCAACGAGGATAACCGCTAACATAATAAAGTTTTTTACATCAATAAAAGCTAACCTAGCATAACCCGAACTAAGAATCAATGTACAACCGACAACCTAAACGCAACTTACCTATGATAAAACTTCAACATTGAACAAAGTTCCACACTTACACCAACCTCGTAAGATATCAACAACAAGCTAGAGATCGCGTGCGATTGTCATCGTAGCCAGCACAGCAATAAAGTGTCCCTACTGAAGAAAAAAGATGATAAACAACTCCTTAAAAGTGATGGGATTCTTCAACCATCACTAAAGAGGCGTAAACAGATTAAACACGACGAACGAACATAAAGCGTCTCAACAAGCTATGACAATATGAAATGTAAAACTTTGTTTAAACATGAAATCAGATCATATATTTGTATTTTCATCTATGACTTACGAGGAATTTGTTTCACATATATATTTGTATTTACTGTTTCATAGAGTTATCAAGACAATATCGAGAATTTGTTCAAACTTCTCCCACTTTTCGAACATTACGCAATACATTGATTCTTATTTGGTTCAACAACGTTTCACATAAGCACAGTATTATTTTATTTGAGAACAACATAAATACAAAATCCGTAACCCTACTCACACTTTCTCAAGGAATACATCTAAATTAACAAAGTTAATCTTTACATTACAATGAATATTTAGCAAAAAGTTATCATAACATTAGCTAATTATCATACTAATCAACGAATATACGGCTAACGTATAAAGTTTTCACCTCAATAACGCTAACATGCAATAAACCAAGCTAAGAAAATGTGATAACAACGCCCAAACCTAACACAGCTTACTGCACTAATAAATCTAACATAACAACTCCCGCACTTAACATCCGGATTAAAGATACACAATGCATACCAAAATGTAACCTATTCATACTTTTTCCAAGCACATCTTAACATATTAACAATTGCAATTTTACATTGGACATCAGTTAATATTTAACAAAAAATTTATCACATCCTTATTCTAATATCATGCAGAACAACGACTGTCACCCTGAACAAATTACATGAATATCACTATTTTTAAAGAACATAGAGCAATAAGTTTATCATACCAAATGTGTCAGAAATAAAAAATAATACGGACTAACCCCCACGGATAATTGCACAATCATAACAAGAGTGTCCATATTCCTATACTACCAACTAAAAATAATCAAAGTTATCATCTAACATATAAAACAGTAAAAGACAGTTGTTCTTTTATATAAATTCATAACTTTAAAAGGTAATAGTGTTTTAACTAAATATTATTAAGCTGTTAACAGCAGTAAGTTAACTAACTGCTACAAACGTAAATACATATTCACGCTTTTCAATAAAACGTATCTAGGTATAACAGTAATTTAAACATAGGTATTTTATTACCTTAACATAGTATATTTAACAAACTTTATATATATCCATTACATACGTACTCACGTATAATATATATTTAATCATACATATATTACGATAAATATATGCTTAACATAACTCAATGTTTCACATTACAAAGTACTATACAATTACAATAATAAGATAACTAAGAAATAATATAATAACTAAACCCTAATATAACAAATAGAAAATTATAGGCACGATTTTATATTTGCTGTCAATCAGATGCGACTAAAATTCCACACCTTAAAATCATTTGAGTCACTTTTCTCTGATGTTACCTATTCATTTGTATTTTCCAAGCTATCCAAATATTTAACGGAGACTTTTAAATTACATCTAATAACCGTAGCCCAATCAATTTTATACGAGTTGATATAACAATAATAAAGTCTTATCGCCGTGTACATACTTATTGATACATCAACGGAAAATAATACGTTAAGTATAGAATCACTAGAAAACAACTACCTAAGTATTACTAAGTTTACGATTCATTTGGACACGGCCATCAATTCCGTTGAAAAAAGGTTATCTAGTATTGGTAAAATAACGTCAGATAGAATCTAAATGTTTTTGCATGACTATCCAAAGCTTAAAGACTGAAATCAGTGAATTTATCAAACCATTCACAAATCCTCCTACGCCGAACACCCTTACCACCGATAAGTGTACAAGTAAAAAACTAATAACTATTATTTTGAATCTATTAGTGCATTATATTATATTGATGTTTGAAAAATACATTTCGACTATATTATTTTTAACTCCAATTTATCAAGAAGATACTCAACTTCGTTTTTCTTAGCCTATCCTAACGATCTCCTCGGTGTT
>JABUQX010093644.1:55000-64688 GCA_015478945.1 Trachelipus rathkii | reverse complement strand
TTTAATTCCAAAAATCTCTTTTTATTCAGAGAAAAAATTAGTTTGATCATTTTTTGCAGAAAAGAACTCTGCCGAGTCTTCAAGTTCGTTTTCGACGCGCGAAAGATCTCAAGAATGCTTAATTAAAGAAGAAACATTATTACAAATTAGGCTTCTTTAACACAAATGCGGCAATATATCAGGTAACATTCCTTTTCCCTTTTAATGTTTTCCCAATATTCATATATATTATATATAATATATATATATATATATATATATATATATTATATATATATATATATTATAATTATATATATATAATATATATATATATATATATATATATATATATATATATATGATATATATATATATATATATATATATATATATATAAACTTCGCAATCCGTGAAACACCACCTTTCTAACTCTAACCCTAATCTTTGCTCTTGTCTGAGACCCAGATGGCTAAGATTTCATCCTCTAACTCGTTTAATATATAAAACTATAACTTATTTCATAATTCCGTCTGAAGGTTGGAGTATGTGCCATGTAAACATAAAAACTCCTGTAACACGTCTCGAGAATTCTTGGAATCTCCTAAACTTCGATGAATGGTTGTTGAAAGTCTTTATAACTTCTTTTACAAAAATCTTGTGCTTCTGCTACTGTTCTCCTACAGAACAGTTTCATGCCTTTTTTTATTACCTTACTACTATTTCTCACAAGACTGTTATATCTTCTCATCCAAATACTGAGCTCCTCTATTTAGGGGATTTTCAATGTTACACACAGTGAATGGTTGGGGTCTCTCATACTGATTTAAGTGGGGAGGAAGCCGAATCATTCAGTATTCTTCAATGATCTGGAGCAACTAATTAAAGGACCTACACACATTCCGGATAGTCCAACCAATCTTGAACCTCTTGACCTATGCTTCACCAGTAGTAAGTTCTTCTCTATAAATACACCACCTTCGCTCCTATCGTAAATCTGACACAACCTTATATCTCTTAATTTTAATACTTCTCTCCAACAGCTCCATCCTGCCTATGCGTTTTTTCTGGCACTTTAATCGGCTAATTGGGGGGCATTGCGTGCTTCTACGCTAACTACAATTGAGTGACTGCTTTGACTCCGAAGACGCTTCAGCTTCTGCCGATAAAGTGGGGACTGTATCGTTGATGATGAGCAGGTTCATTCCTTGTTCTTCGACTAAATCTTTCTATCCTAAAATCCATGGCTAGAGACAGTGCGTATCGAGTGTGGAAAAAATCTCGTTCTCCTATCACTCGCTCGCTAATTTTCATTAAGCTAGAAATCATTGCAGGGGATACTCTTCGATGAGCAAAGCAGACTTTCATTAAATGAAAGTGCGCTGACCTCCTTGTCTCCGACTGACAAATCTTTCTGCCTCTTGCAAAATCACTCTAACGAACTCTAAATCACTCCTTTCCTCCTCTTTATTCGCCTGATGCGTTTCTTGTTACTAATACCCAACTTGGAAAAGGCCAATCTCTTCGGACTCCTATTTTCCTCAAACTCAACCCGACGATTCTGGCATTCCTCTTCTCCTCCTTCTCCTCTCAGTGTCATATGCCTTGACCTGGATTACATTTGATTCGGGTAATGGGCCTTCTGAATCTATGAACGAGGAAAGCGTTGGCCGGATGCATTGCTCCCGAGTTTTAGAAGGAGTGTTGATTCCGTGCTGACCCGCCCCTCGTTTCAACTATACTCTCTATGCCTCAATACTAGAACTTTCCCTCAGTGTTTCGCGCATATGTTCCAACCTATTCGAAAAAAAGGAAGCCTCTCTGATCCTTCTAACTATCCCCTATAAGCTCTAACTTGTATTCTATAACCCTTCTCAACTCTCACATCTTAGACCATCTGAATTCTCATTCCTTCTTATCCGATGCCATACGGCTTTCGGTGCTTGAGGTCTACTGCGATATACTTTCCAATTTACAGATTTTGTTTTCTGCGTCTTAGGAACTACGGCGGAGACTGCGCGGTTGGCGCTTGACATATCCAAAGCATTTGACCTGGTATGGCCCGCGTCACTGTTCTCCAAACTCCCCTCCTTTGGTTTTCTTCTTCTCTTTACTTACTTATGTCTAGCTTTCTTTTCAAATTGCTCAATATCGGCTGTTGTTGATTAGGGCGACTTCTTCCTTCTTCTTTTCTGCAATAGTGTTGTTCCTGCCTTTTCATTAATTGATCTTCTCAACCTGCACATCTAAAAACTCTATCCACTCATATGCCAATGACTCGACCCTTATTCTTCAACTCTTTTCAATTCTGCGCCTATTTTACTTCTAGAATGGACTCTCGTCTTATCTTCCGATTATATTCTTGCTGATTCTGATAGAATTTCGGGTGGTCGTCTAACCTGTGAAATTTAATCTTTTAAAAACCAACTTCTACAATCTCCCTCTCTGAAGGACACTTTCTAACTTTCCTATCTCTTTCGACGTTCTCTCGTCTCTCCTGTTGAAAATATAAACATTCTTGGCCTTACATAAACAAAAAAATGTTTTGGAAACCTCACATCACAAACGGTTGCTAGGGCGGCCTCAGGGAAACTGGAGTTCTGTTTAGACTGCGAGACTTCTTTGTCCTCTTCCTCAGTTGATTCCAAGCTATTTACAAGGGTCTTCATCAGCCCTTTGTATGGAAGTACTGCTCTCATATCTGGGGGCTGCTAGGTTTTACCCTTTTATTGGATAGGGTCGAGTCAAAGGCCAAAAGGCTTTTAAACTGTTTTGTACTTTCTAGTTCACTTACAACTGTCTTTGCGGTGCGATGTCGGTGCTTTATCTCTTTTCTATAGTACCCGTAGCGGCAATTGCTCGAGGGAACATTTCCACTCGTATACCACCACCTTTACGACGCCATCGTAGCACAGGGTGCTGAATCGGCACATGAGTTTTGTGTTGAATTAGTAACTCCAGACGTTCGCCTGCAGTGCTTCCTTCTTTCCTGCCTCCTCTGTTCTGTGGAATTCTCTTCCTCTTCTGTGTTCCTACTCAATTTAATCTCCTCACTTTAAGCCTGTGTCTGTGCCTCATCTGGTATTTGCGTAATATGAATATTGAGGTGTTCAACCACTCCTCCTTGAATGGCCGGCTTTGCCCGTGACTGCTGTGACAAATGTAAATAATATATATATATATATATTAATATATATATATATATATTATATAATATATATATATATATATATATATATATATACTATATATATATATATATAATATATATATAGTATATATATATATATATGGCTCATGTCCATTATCACTGCCCAATGAAGCTGAAGTCAATTTTTTTTTCCATAGTTACATTACCGAACAAAATGTAGAACGGAGGGCGCATAGTGACAAAGTTTGAACTATTTTCCGTGTATTTTAATGTAACTTGCTGTTTTGTCTATTTATTGTGTGAAACGATGGCAAAGTGAAATAAATTATATAATAAAATAAGTTTGATTAGGTTAAGTAAGATTATGTTAGGTTAATTAAGTATGGTTATTTTAGGTTACGTTAGGTAGCACACATTTAAACTTTTTTTTTAAATATTTTAAAAGATGTGAAGCTTTTTTATTACAATACTGATTTATTTTGACTCAATAGTTTTATTTTTATTTTTTGTCAAATGTGTTCGGATTTATGCAATCGATGGCGATTTGAATATGGACAGGGATGAACACATTGATAATATATATATTATAGTATATATATATATATATATATATATATATATATATATATATATATATATATATATATATATATATATATATATATATATATATATATATATATATTTTAAAGGTGGGCTGAAAGATAAAAAAAAAAAATCAAATAAGAAAATCAGCCATCGTATTACTTGGCTTTTGATGTAAAAAACACAATTTTCATGATGAAAATCAGTGGTAACCATATATAGTCGTCCCACTTGACCTTAAGTTCAAAAAGTTAAGAAATCTGGAATTTTCTTGGGTTATTGATACAAAAATGTATGTAACTTTTTACGTATTCATACTACATTGCATGATATAGATTCAATATGATTCAGAAAAAAATTTTTAAACACATTTAACTGCAAAAAAATATTTGTGCTGAGGTAATAGTTTAAAAGTTGTATGCAAAATAAATTTTTTTGTCCAAATTTTTGTCCATTTATTAAAAAAAAACTCATATGAATATCCAAATATTTGTTTCTACCTATTTATTAAGTACTATATTAGTTTTTCAGTACAGAATAGCCTAAATTTAAACATATACTTTAGATAAATACTTAATCTAGAATTTAAAATGACTTTTTGAGACAAAAGTTTTCATCAATTTTCGGGATCTAATTTTGTTTCTAATTAATTCATCCCTACGATCATGACCGACTACTGCTAAAGAGGCCTCAGTAACTAGGTTTATATGCCTTTCCACATTTTGACTGTGGCAATCGTGTCTTAATTTTAAAGGGTTATAAATTAAATTTTGATTTCCGCTTCTGACATTGCATTTAAAATTTGTGGAATTGTTTCCCATTGTGAAATTTGGGTCAAGTTGTGGTAACTTGATGCGTTGAAATTTATTTTCGGCTTTAAAAATGTCCTGACACCTTTATTCATGGGAGGATATTAAGTCTCATTATCTTCTTCATGTTCATCTTCACTTTCACTTTCAACCACCCCACCTTCAAAATCATCTTCACAAGTAAATATTTCATTAAGACCTTTAATATCACTGGTCAACATATTTGTAATTTGAAAATTTTTCCTATCTGAAAATAGAAAAACTTTACTAATTTTTGGTCAAGAAACACAAATTTGATAATAATTTTTACGTATTAGCTCTGGTTTTGAAGATATTTACATATTAAATAATATCATAGAACTTACATGTTAACTATCGAAAAGATATCAATTGAAGCTCTTTAATATCATAAAATAAGGTACACAACTACCAAAAATGTAAATAAATTTATATGGTGAATTAATTATTATATTTTGCCTATGTGTAATGTTTAACTTTTCATGTCATTATAATCAGTAGCCTCACATTTTAATGTCTAATCTCTTGAATGACATCTCTTTGCTACTCGCTTGTGAATGGTTTCTGAGGCGTTTCTTGTCACTGTCCAGCAGTAGTCCTCAAGCATGGAGGCGTTCCATTTACCTTGATACCTTCTTTCCATTCTAGATATATCTTGATGAAAATCGCTCCACCCATGTTTCGTCGCTCACCGCGCCACAATTGTTCAGGAAGAAGTCCAGGTAGAATGTAGGAAATGGATCCTTGAGTGACATGTTGCCAACCCTAACTGACGATACGTTTCAGAAGTGTATCCACAATATCAAACGCTAAGTATTAACCCACGATTTCCTAGGAAGCCATGAACAATATCTTTAAATGCTTTCCATGCTGCTTTCTCATGGCCAGCAAGAAATTAGTTAAAAGTTAACATCCTTAAGAAGTTACGAATTTGCGGCCCAACGAAGATGCCTTCTTTAACTTTAACATCTACTGAGTTTTGGGAAAATTGCTTTTCTGAGGTACTAAAAAAACCTCTCCATCCTGGTCATTCCTTTCACAAGTTTTTATGAGTCCAAGTTGCATGTTAAAAGTGGCAAAAGGAATTTGTTTCTGCTACCAGGGGAAGGATGCTGGACTCCAGAAAAAACTTTGTGAAAAGGAATGCGACCAGGATGGAGAGTTTTTTAGTACCTCAGAAAACAATTTCCAAAACTCAGTGATGTTAAAAGTTAAAGAAGGAATCTTCGTTGGGCCGCAAATTCGTAAACTTCTTAAGGATGTTAACTTTGAGCTAGTTCTTGCTGGCCATGAGAAAGCAGCATGGAAAGCATTTAAAGATATTGTTCATGGCTTCTTAGGAAATCGTAGGGTTGATAGCTACGTTGATATTGTGGATACACTTCTAGAAACGTATCGTCAATTAGGGTGCAACATGTCACTCAAGATCCATTTCCTACATTCTCACCTGACTTCTTCCCTGACAATTGTGGCGCCGTGAGCGACGAACATGGTGAGCGATTTCATCAAGATATATCTAGAATGGAAAGAAGGTATCAAGGTAAATGGAACGCCTCCATGCTTGAGGACTACTGCTGGACAGTGACAAGAAACGCCTCAGAAACCATTCACAAGCGAGTAGCAAAGAGATGTCATTCAAGAGATTAGACATTAAAATGTGAGGCTACTGATTATAATGACATGAAAAGTTAAACATTACACATAGGCAAAATATAATAATTAATATCACATAAAATTTATTTACATTTTTGGTAGTTGTGTACTTATTTTATGATATTAAAGAGCTTCAATTGATATCTTTTCGATAGTTAACATGTAAGTTCTATGATATTATTTAATATGTAAATATCTTCAAAACCAGAGCTAATACGTAAAAATTATTATGAAAATATTTTATTAGCAATGTTAGCTGATGAAAAAGAGGAAGTTAGGGTAAGAGCTGTTAATAAATTGCTAAATATTAAAGGTCTTAATGAAATATTTACTTGTGAAGATGATTTTGAAGGTGGGGTGGTTGAAAGTGAAAGTGAAGATGAACATGAAGAAGATAATGAGACTTAATATCCTCCCATGAATAAAGGTGTCAGGACATTTTTAAAGCCGAAAATAAATTTCAACGCATCAAGTTACCAAAAGATGACCCCAATTTCACAATGGGAAACAATTCCACTCATTTTAAATGGAATGTCAGAAACGGAAATCAAAAATTTAATATACAACCCTTTAAAATTAAGACACGATTGCCACAGTCAAAATGTGGAAAGGCATATAAACCTAGTTACTGAGGCCTCTTTAGCAGTAGTCGCGTCAGATCGTAGGATGAATTAATTAGAAAACGAATATTAGATTCCCGAAAAATGATTGAAAACTTTTTGTCTCAAAGGCTCATTAAATACTAGATTAAGTATATTAAAGTATTATGCTTAAATTGTAGGGCATTCTGTACTGAATAACTAATGTAGTACTTAATAAATAGGTAGAAACAAGTATTTGGGAAATTCTATAAGTTTCTCTATAATAAATAGACAAAAAATTGGAAACAAAATTTTATTCGTATACAACATTTTAACTATTGCCTTAACAAAAAATTAATTTTTATTCAGTTTAAATGTGTTAAAAATATTTTTCTGATCATTGCGAATCCTATATCCATGCAATTAGTAGTATGAATAGTAAAAAAAGTTACAAACATTTTTGTATCATTAACCCAAGAAAATTCCAGATTTCTTAACTTTTTGAACTTAGGTCAATGGGACGACATATATATGGATACACGATTTTCATTATGAAAATTGTTTTTTTAACAATCAAAAGCCAAGTAATACGATGGCTGATTTTCTTATTTGATTTTTTTTATCTTTCACCCACCTCCAAATATATATAAATATTATATATATATATATATATATATAATATATTATATATATATATATATATAATATATATATATATAGATATATATATATATATTATATATAATATATATATATATCATGTGCTTCATCCTGTCCATATTCAAAAATCGCCATCGATTGCATAATACCGAACACATTGACAAAAAATAAAAAATAAAAACTATTGAGTCAAAATTAAAAATCAGTATTGTTAATAAAAAAGCTTCACATCTTTAAATATTTAAAAAAAGTTTAAATGTTGTGCTACCTAACGTTAACCTAAAATTAACCATACTTAATTAACCTAACATAATCTTACTTAACCTAATCAAACTTATTTTATTATATAATTTTATTTCACTTTCCATCGTTTCAATAAATAACAAAACAGCAAGTTACATAAATACACAGGAAAATAGTTCAAACTTGTCATATGCGCCACCCTCCGTTCTACATTTTAGTTCTGGTAATGTAACTATGCAAAAAAATTTGACTTCAGCTTCATGGGAGTAGATAATGGACATGAGCCATATATATATATATATATATATATATATATATATATATATATATATATATATATATATATATATATATATTATATATATATAAGTATATATATATATATATATATAATATATAATATATATATTATACATTTGTCACAGCAGCTCACGGGCAAAGCCCCATTCAAGGAGGAGTGTTGAACACCTCAAATATTCATCTTACGCAAATTACGCAGATGAGCACAGACACAGGCCTTAAAGTGAGGGAATTAAATTGAGAGGAAACACAGAAGATGAAGAGAATTCCACAGAACAGAGGAGGCAGGAAAGAAGAAAGCAGTGCATGCAAGTCTGGAGTTAATAATATCAACACAAAACTCATGTTCCGACACAGCACACCTTGTGCTTCGTGGGGTCGTAAAAGGTGGTGGTATTAAGAGTGGAAAGTTCCCTCGAGCAATTGCCGCTACGATACCTATAGAAAAGAGATAAAGCACCGACACCGCACCGCAAAGACAGTGGGTCAAGTGAACTAGAAAGTACAGGACAGCTTAAAAGCCTTTTGGCCTTTGACTCGACCCTATCCAAAAGCCGGGTAAAACCAGAGCCCCCCAGATATGAGAGCAGTACTTCCATACAAGGGCGGATGAGACCCTTGTATAGCTGGATCAAACTGAGAAGAGAAAAAAGTCTCGCAGTCTAAACAGAACTCCCAGTTTCTTTGAGGCCGCCCTAGCAACCGTTGTGATGTGAGGTTTCCAAAACATTTTTTTGTTTATGTTAAGGCCAAGAATGTTTATATTTTCAACAGGAGAGACGAGAGAACCGTCGAAAGAGATAGGAAAGTTAGAAGGTGTCTTAGAGAGGGAGATTTGTAGAAGTTGGGTTTTTAAAGAATTAAATTTCACAAGGTTAAGACGACCCCACCCGAAAATTCTATCCAGATCAGCAAGAATATAATCGGAAAGGATAAGCACGAGAGCATTCTAGAAGTTAAAATAAGGAGCAGAATGAAAAGAGTTGAAGAATAAAGGGTCGAGTCATTGGCATATGAGTGGATAGAGTTAGATGTGCAGGTGAGAAGATCATTAATGAAAAGCAGGAACAACACTATTGGCAGAAAAAGAAGAAGAAGAAGTCGCCCAATCAACAACAGCCGATATTGAGCAATTTGAAAGAAAGCTAGACATAAGTAAGTAAAGAGAAGAATGAAATCCAAAGGAGAGGAGCTTGGAGAGCAGTGACGCGTGCCATACCAGGTCAAATGCTTTGGATATGTCAAGCGCCAGCCGCGCAGTCTCCCCGTAGTTCCTAAGAGCAGAAAACCATAAATCTGTTAAATTGGAAAGTATATCGCAGTAGACCTCAAGCACCGAAAGCCGTACTGGCATCGGAAAGAAGGGAATGAGATTCCAGATGGTCTAAGATGTGAGAGTTGAGAAGGGTTTACAATACAAGTTAGAGCTATAGGGCGATAGTTAGAAGGATCAGAGAGGCTTCCTTTTTTCGGAATAGGTTGGACATATGCGCGATTCCAACACTGAGGAAAAGTTCTAGTATTGAGGCATAGAGAGTATAGTTGAACGAGGGGCGGGTCAGCACGGAAGCACACTCCCTCAAAACTCGGGGAGCAATGCCATCCGGGCCAACCGCTTTCCTTCCGTTCATAGATTTCAGAAGCCCATTCACCCGATCAAATGTAATCCCAGGTCAAGGCATATGACACCTGAGAGGAGAAGGAGGAGG
>JABUQX010093644.1:45000-47500 GCA_015478945.1 Trachelipus rathkii | reverse complement strand
TAATTTTGTTAGTTTTCCTGTTAATTCTGACAACCTATTGGTAAATTTTATAATTTATGGCACATTTTAGCCTTTATATTTATTTCTGGCACTTTTTAGCCTTTTTGATATACTTTTAGCATATTTATCTCCATTTAGCACTTTCAGGCATCTCAGCTACGCCCCCCTAGCAACGGATGCGATAGCAACCGTTTTGCTTAAATAAATACCCCTAGCCAAGGGGCCATAGCAACCATTAGGCTTAAATACGCTCCCAGCAAATGTAAGACTTAATTTGAATCCAGCTACGTTCGTGAGTCATTTTAACAATATAGATTTTTTTTTCAAATGACATCACATTTTATTAACCAACGTCGTTCATTTGCCGCATGTTTTGGTCAATGTCGTTCACCCACAAATTCAATAAGCGTCGTTCACCCACAAGATCGTTCACGCGTTCGAGTTCAGCCAAGAGACTCGCCCGCCGCCCATCGCGCAAGTTATATATATATATATATATATATATATATATTATATATATATTATATATATATATATATTATATTTATTATATATATATATAATATATAATATATTATATATTATATATTATATATAATATATATATATATATTATATATATATATATATATATATATATATATATATATATATTTATATATATGATGCACGTCAACGAAGGCATATCGTATTCATGCCTAGAAAGGCTACGAGACGCGCTTCGAATATTGAACCCATATACATATTCCACGCACCCGCCATCATGATTAGCAAGTTGAAATTATAAACATATGACATCACACTTCTGTCACCCTCTACGTATTTAACGTATTAATTTAAATATTTAAAACTTTAGCTAAATGCAGGAGATGGCGTCGAACCATAGGCTTTTTAATTATCAACCCAGAGCTCTAACCATTAGGAAATAAAGTACCTGGTGATAAAATGTAAAAGAAGTAATATTTCTCCTATCACTCGCGGTCAATTTTGGGTCGACCCTTTTCTTTCGAAACATATAAAACACTTTTATTACGTATATATATATATATATATATATATATATAATATATTGTATATATATACTATATATATATATATATATATAATATATACTATATTATATATATATATATATATATATATATATTATATATATATATATATATATATATATATATATAGTATATATATATATAAATATAGGTCCAATGTTCGGAGCGTAGATAAGAACTTATTTTTACGTATATTGATGAGTTCTACACTCCATTAACACAATTGCGCGCACACACACACACACACCTATAGAACAGCATAAAGACAGAGAGGCCGCTCTCACTAACCACCCTCAAAATTATACATGACATAACATCGTCGCTGACGAGGTTATGTGGTGTTGTGTACAGATGGTTTGATACCTGAGGAGGTAATTCTTGGACATTAGGTAAAGGGTTGAAACTTGGTATACGTATAGGTGTAGACACAACATCATCGCTGACGAGGAGATGTGGTATAGTGGTATCACTGGCTCGATATCTGAGGAGGTACTACTTGGAAATTAGGTAAAGGGATAAAACTTATTATACTTAGAGGTCATGACATAACATCGTTGCTGAAGACGTTACGTGTTCTAGTGTTATAACTGGCTCGATATCTGAGTAGGTACTTCTTAGAGATTAGGTAAAAGGATAAACTTGTTATTCTTAGGTGGTTAACATAGCATCATCGCTGACGAAGTTATGAGGTGTATTGGTATCACTGGCTCGACATCTGAGGGGGTACTTCTTTGAGATTAGATAAAGGGCTGTGACTTAGTTTACTTATGGGGCTTAACATAATTTCGTTGTATCCGACGTTACGTGATGTAGTGGCACATATGGTTCGATACCTGAGGAGGTACTTCTTATAGATTTGGTAAAGGGTTGAAACTTGGTATACTTAGAGGTGTTGACATTACGTCGTCACTGTCGAGGTTACATAGTGTAGTGGTAGAGAAGGATCGATACCTGAGGAAGTACTTCTTAGAGATTAGGTAAAGGAACGAAACTTAGTATACTTATAGGCGCTGACATAACTTCGTCGTAGCCTAAGGTACGAGTTGTAGTGGTACGGATGGTTCGATATCTGACAAGGCATTTCTTAGAGTATAGGTAAAGGGATGAAATTTGGTATACTTAGAGATGTTGACATAAATACCCGTAAATTTGTATTACATCTTATAAAGATAAACCGTTAGCTAAAGGTTAAAGACTGACATTTCTATCTTCAAAAATCATTTTCTTTGGATCAGCGTCAACTAATATATTTTTCCTAAGTTGAAACATGTATATTTGTTTGCTATTTTTATTTTATGTTTCATTTTACATTTATGTTTTGTGTTTAATTTTTATTATTATTTTTATATATTTTTAATTTTATTTATTTTTAAAATTATTTTGTTTTAAACTTTTTTATTTACTTCAATTTTACTTATTCAAATTTATTTTCAAACTTATTTTTATTT
>JABUQX010093644.1:17500-32500 GCA_015478945.1 Trachelipus rathkii | reverse complement strand
ATAAGAAGTACATCCTCAGGGTATTGAACCATTCAAACACTACATCATTTACCCTGAATCACCCAGTTATGGTAATCCCTCCCTGGGCAACCGTCGTTCCTGGCCTTACCCTAAGAAGTACCTCATCAGATATGGCGCCAGGTAGATACCACCACACTTCATAACTGTCAGCGACGATGTTATGTCAACACCTCTAAGATTACCAAGTTTTATCCCTTTACCTTATCTCTACGAAGTACATCCTCAGATATCGAGTCAGTTATAACACACCAACACGTAACTTAGTCAGCAAAACGATGTTATGTCATAACCTCTAAGATACCACGTTTATCCTCATTCAATCTCCAAGAAGTACTCCTGGGTATATCAGCAGAGCCTTGTGATACCACTCATACCGCTGAGCACCTCCTGTCAGCAACAGATGATAAAGTCTACAAGTATATATACCAAGTTTCAACCTCTTTACCTAATCTCTGGCAAAGTACTCTTGGAAAATGTGGCCAATAAACCACCAAACCATCTGTACACAATGACTCACAACTGTTAGCGACGATGTTATGTCAAGTATGCTTAAGGTTGGAAGCAGAGAGGGCTGTCTTCCAAGCCCTGCATGTTGTTCTATAAGTGTGTGTGTGTTTGGGTGGTGGCGTTGGTAAAATGGAGGGACGAACTCATCAATATACATAACAATAATTTATTATCTACGCTCCGTACATTGTACCTAAATATATATATATATATATATATATATATATATATATATATATATATATATATATATATATTTATATATATATATATATATATATATATATATATATATATATAGTATATATATATATATATATATATGAAAAATATATATATATATATATATATATATATATATATATATATATTTATATACGTAATAAAGTATTTTATATGTTTCGAAAGAAAAAGGTTCACACACTAAATTGCCCGCTAGGAGTGATAGTAGTGAAATATTACTTCTTACATTTTTTATCTACAGTAGCCTTAGTGGCCTATTGATCAGATGCAGTGCCCGCTGGTTTGATAGTTAAAAGCGTCTATGGTTCGACGCCATCTCCTGCATTAGCTAAAGCTTTAAACATCTCAAATTAATATGTTAAATAAGGTAAAGGAGAGAAGTGTGTATGTCATATGCTTTATAATTTCAAGTGGTTTATCATGAAGGAGTGGCGCGTGGAATATGCGGTATACGGGTTCGAGTATTCGAAGTGAGGCCCGTAGCTTTCCAGCATGGATATGCCATGCCTTCGTTGACGTGCATTATATATATACATATATATATATATATATATATATATATATATATATATATATATATATATATATATATATATATATATATATATATATATATTTATATATGTATGATATATATATATATATATGTATATATATTTATTATTATTATATAAATATAATTATATATATATATATATATATATATATATATATATATATATATATATATATATATATATATATATATATTATATATATATATATATATATATATATATATATATATATATATATATATATATACATATTATATATATAGTATGATATATATATATATATAGTAAATATATATATATATATGTAAAGAGCAGGTATATATATATATATATATATATATATATATATATATATTTATATATATAGTATATATATATATATATATATATATATATAATATATAAGGGCACATATAACGCAAGTGTGAGGGCGGTGGGCGGGTCCGGGGCCTAACTCAAAAAAAGCGTGGGAATGATCTGTGGGTGAACGACGCTGATTGAACTTGTGGGTGAACGACATTCGACCAAAACTTGCGACAAATGAACGACGCTGGCTAATAAAGGGCAAGTGAAGTCATACGAAAAAAACACCCGCGTTACGTAAAAATGACTCCAATGAAACGGAGCTGGATTCAAATTAAGTCTTGGAGAAGTTAAGCAAAATTAACGTTGCTGGGGAATGTTTTTAAGCCTAATGACTGCTATGTCCCTTTGCTATGGGTTTACGGAAGCCCACGGTTGTTATCGATCCACAGTACTACCCGAGATGCTGAAAGTGCCTAATGGAGATGAAATGCTTAAAGAATAAGAAAAGTGCCAGAAATGTATCAAAATGCACCAAAAATCATATAAAGTTAATAATAGGCTGCCAGTAAAATTAACAGAAACAACGAAAATCGCAGAAAACTAAAAAATAGGCTCATAGCAGCTTGAGTACATAAAGTGGCTTAAAAGTAGTATGTGAAAAGGCTAAAATTTGCAAAAATCAAAAATGAACTAATAGGTTATTTGAATTAAAGAAAATGCTAAAATTGGGTCAGAAAGTGCTGAGTACTAAAAAGTCGCTAAAAATATATACCAAAAATGCTAAAAATACCGAAAAAAGGTTAAAAAGTGTCAAAATCATAAAAATTTGATATTAATTTGCTAGATTTTAACAGAAAAAGTTGCAAAAAAGGTTCAGGAAAGTAGCTGGTTAATAGAAAGCTTCTAAAATGGTATTTATAGATCGATACAGGCTGCCAGATTTAAACTACAAATCTGATGCGGTCGATCACTGGACCTTTACTACAGGTGGTGGCCCAGTAGATTGTTACTACCCCTGGCCTACCCAATACGCTCGATGTGTTTAACCATGTAATGTTTTTATATATTATACACTAAACTTTTCATTTTCTATTTTATTTAACCCTTAAGTCTTAACCACCGAGCGCGTCAAATTTGTGCCATTTCTAAACTGATAAAAGTAAATGTATTTTGATGAACAGCTATTTAGTTTTCTTTAATTTTATGAAAACAAAACAAAATAAATTAAAGTTTTTGTGTTAGGTGAAAGAATAATTTTTTTTGAATTTCCACGCAAAAACTGCCATAAAATCTTTAATTTTTAAAATATTTCAATTATTTTTGTACAAAAATACTCAAATTTAGTGTAATAATAAATTTTATTTATGACACCTTACTTGAAATTTGTTTAAAAAAAAAAAATTACAATCTCTGAAAAATAATTTTAAAAATTCTTTAAAAAAAAAAAAGTCAACCATGGCTGACACCATTACCTTACGTTCCACCAAAACATTTAATATAAACGTCAGTTTGTTTACACTTTTATATGTCAGCTTGGTACCAAATATGAAGAAAATAAATCTGTACGTTTTTTTAATGAATACAAGCAATACATTTTTCAACTAAAAAGATATTTTTGAAAAAAATAATACCCAGGATCTGACCCGGCCCGACCTTGCCCGACAATTTGGCTCATGCGTAAGGAAAATGAAATATAGAAAAACACAAATGATTTGGAAATTTTTTTCATTTTTACACTAACTGATTTTTTTATTCTCTATATATATATATATATATATATATATATATATTAAGTGTTACATATATATATATATATATATATATATATATATATATATATATATATATATATATATATATATATATATATATATATACATATATATATATATATAGTATATATATATATATATATATATATATATATATATATATATATATATATATGTTATGAGTTCCAAGCAACCTTCTTATTGGTTTGTGATGTAAGTACAGTTTCAAAGCAGCATGCCGAAGCTATATGACTGAACCAAATTCCGGTATGTCTTCGAGAAGTGACTGAACTAGTAGTAGAGTCTCCCGATTACTTGGTTCAACGGCGACGCCGCTGTCGATGGTTCGTGTCCGGCGAGAGTGAAATTTTGTTCTTCTTATTATTGCAAATTTCTCGCAACGAGCATGTTATGCAAGTCAGCGATCCTGACGCCTTGATCGGCCGCTCCTTGTAACCCATGAGCACTCCCTGAAAAATGCCAGCTCCAGATAAAGCCCCAAGCACTTTCTGTGATTTGTAAATAAGTAGCGAGTTTCAGCAGTGATATCGAAGCAGGAGATATGAAATCTTCCGAGATGCCTTCTTTTTTGGGGAGGCGCATCGAACTAGTGGTAGAGCCTCCTGTACATTGGTCTAACGGCGACGCTGTTGTCGATGGTTCGAGTCCTGGCGAGAGTGAAATTTTTTTCGTCTTATTATTGGGTAAATTTGTCGCAACAAGCATATATTGTGCACATGTCGGCGTTCCTTGACTTTGGTCGGTTACTCCTGCAACACATGAACACCCTGAAGAATGCTGTAGCCCAGCAGGGGTTCCAACTATCCTTCTGTGATTTAAATAAGTATCGAGTTTCAAAGCAGTACATCGAAGCAGAGATTAGAAAACTTTCGCGATGACTTCTTTTTCTGGGGCGGTGGATCGAAATAGTGGCAGAGTTTCACCTCTACATTGTCTAATGGTTCGAGTCCTGGCGCGAAAGCGAATTTTTTTCTTCGTCCTATTATTGCAAATTTGTTTGCAACAAGCATATTGTGCGCATGTCGGCGTTCCTTGACTTTGGTCGGTTGCTCTTGTAACACATGAACACCCCTGAAGAATGCTGGTGTAGCCCCAGAAGCGGGTTCCAACCATCCTTCCAGGATTTAAATAAGTATTCATAGTTTCAAAGCAGTGAGATATCGTGCACAGGAAACTTAAAAACTGTAACGAAATACTTTTTTTTCTGGGGTGTCGGCTAGTGGTTAACCTCCTGCACATTGTCTAACAGCGACGCTGTTGTCGATGGTTCGGTCCTGGCGCGAGTGAAACTTTTCTTCGTCTTATTATTATGCAAATTTGTCGCAACAAGCATGCTGTGCCTATGTCGGCGTGGCTTGGTCTTTGGTTGGTTGCTCCTGTAACCGAGGCCTGGGGAGGCGGATCGCAATAGTGGTAGAGCCTCCTGTATTCTAACGGCGACGCTGTTGTCGATGGCTCGAGTCCTGGCGCGAGCAGAAATTTTTTTCGTTTATTGCAAAATTTGTGGCAACAAGCTTGTTGCTCTGGCGTCGTGAGTTTTTGACTTTGGTCGGTTGCTCGTGGGTAACCCAGGGCACCCCAGAAGAATTCGTGCCCTTATGAGTTCCAAATCCACCCTTCAGATTTAAATAAGTTTCGAGTTTCAAAGCAGTTATATCGAAGCAGGAAACTTGAAAACTGTAAAGAGAGATACCTTCTTTTTTGTGGTGTCGGATCGAACTAGTGGTGGAACTTCCTGTACATTGTCTAATGGTGCAGCTGTTGTTGATTTGTCATCCTGGAGCGAGTGAAATTTTTCTTCGTCTTATAATTGGTAAAATTTGCTCTGCAAATAAGAATGATGTCTACAAAAATGGCGTGGCCTGACTTTTAGTTGGTTGCTCTTGTAACATGAGAGAGCAAAACTAGCAGAATGCTGTAGCCTCTGGTAGGGGGTTAAAAGCTCCCTTCTATGGATTAAATTAGTACCGTTTCAAAGCAGTGGATGTCGAAGCAGGAGATTTGAAAAACTGTTCCGAAATACTTTTTCTGGAGTGTCAGATCGGACCAGTGATGTTTCCGTGCCATTGTCTAACGGAGACTCTGTTGCTGATGGTTCGAGTCCTGGCGCGAGAAATTTTTCTTTGTCTTATTATTGGAAACAAATTTATCGCAACAAGCGTCTTGTACCCAGGAGCAACCCATCAAAATGCCGTGTAGCCCCAGCAGAAGTTCTATATCTATACTTTATATCTATACCTCTTATTCCAGACCATAGTCTCACTACTATACATTAGCACAGGTAATAGCATACCGTCATGTAAGACCCTAGCACACTCAAGACTTATTCCCTTTACATCCACTAAGGATTTAATTGCACCAGCCATCTTCCTGCCATTCACAACTTTCATACTACATTCTGCATCATCCGTTCCCTTTTCATCCACCATATATCCTAAATATTTGAACTCAGACATTTGTTCCAGCTGCTCACCATCTAACATAACTTTACACAGAGAACAGTCCTCACTCACAACCATATCTCTACTCTTATCTACGTTTACGTTTACTTTCAAACACCTCCTTTTACACAGCCTGCCAAATCTCTCTACTAATAAGCTTTTGATATATTTCTTTTACAACCCAAAAGAAAATAATAATTATTTTTTCCGGCTCTGCCCAACCCTGACTATAGCTTGCACTGTTTATAATTGTTCAGCTTTTCTTGCAATAAATTTTTCACGTACAAAATATTTTTTAAAAATTTTAAGTGCCTGTGAATCCTGGTTCTGTTTCATACTCTGGCTGCGGCTCCAGATCCGGCGCTGGATCCGATTAAGGTTTCGCACCATTGAAATTGTTCAGCGCGTCTTCGGCACGTTTTCACCAAAAATATTTATTGAAACGTAAAATTATACCCAGAATCCTGTACCTGCTTCATTCCGATCAGGGAACCAACCAAGGTTTCCTTGCCAATATTTGAACATTGTCAAGCCACAGTCTTCCGGCACAAATTTTTCATATCTAAAAATACTTTTTGAAAATTTATAAACAGATCCAGCTTCCGGGACTATGACTCCATTTCCATGACTGAATCAGATTCACTACGTTTTTGAACTAGTCGGAAAATTAGTTAGCAAGCTCCCTAAGTACATTTTCAACTAAAATATTTCTGAAAAATATTGACAAACAAGATCCGGCTCCGTCTCGACTCTGATCCTGCCCGATCCGGATCCATCGTGTGCGTTCCCGCACAATTTGAAAATTGTTCAAATAATATCATTAAATTTTTCACCTTAAAAATATTTTCAGAAAAAATTCATGATCCCAGAATCTGCCTGTGGTTGCCCGATCCGGGTTCCGGATCCGACTAAAAGCTTCTCAGCCAAATTGAAAACACCAGCACGTCTTCTGTCAATATATTTTCACCTAAAAAAGATATTTTTGAAAAAAATAATGTCTCAGGATCTGACTCCGGTTCGACTGCCTGACACTGGCTCCGACTCGAATGGATCTAATTTCGCGTTTCTGCACTATTTGTACTGTTCAGCACTTCTCTTCTATTAATAAATTTTCACAAAAAAAAAAAAAAAATTGAAAACATACTCCGGCTCTTGACTTCGACTCCGGCTCCGACTCCAAATCCTGATCCGATTAAGGATTCTGTACCTTTTTGAAAATTGTTCAGCAAGCCTTCTGGCAATAAATTTTTCATCTACAAAACTATCTTTTGCAATTATACCAGGATCCGGTTCCGGATCCGGATCGATCCAACTAATGTTTCTGCACTATTTGAAATTTGTTCGGGGCATGTTGGGCATTAAATTTTTCACCTAAAATATTTTTAAAAATTCAAACCCAGGCTCCGCTTCCCGCCCTGGCTCCGGTCTGGCCCGATCTGACTTCTGCTGCTCAAACCATTTGAAAAATTTGTTCAGTACGTCTTCTGACAAAAATTTTTCACCCAAAAATATTTAAAAAAATCATCCAAGAAATTTGACTGCATCGCAGCAAAGGCTCCGGCCCGACTTCACCCGATCCACGCCATGTTTCTTGAACTATTTGAAAATTGTTCAGCACTTTCATCAATAAAAGTTTCACCTAAAAAATATGCTTCTTTTCTTCGAGAAAATCATGTCGCTCCGACTTCTATTTCCATCTTCCTGGAATCCGTCTGGCCCAACTAAGGATTCTGCCACATCATTTGGTGTTGTTCAGCACGTCTTCAAGGGCCAAATGTTTCATCTACAAAAATTATTTCTTTGAAAAAAATTACACCATTATCCATCAGAACCGGATCCGGATCCGGATCCAGATTTCTGTATTATTTGAAAATTGTTCAGTGCGTCTTCTGGCATTAAATTTTTCACCCGGAAAAAAATGAATTTTTGAAAATTATCATACCTGGTAATCTTCGGTCCGCTCCGGTCCGGCTCCTGCCCTGCTCCGCTCCGATCTCCCACCGGCGTTTCGCAAAATTCATTTTGAAAATCTGTTTAGCACGACTCTTGTACAAATTTTTCCTCTTAAAAATTTTTCTTCGAAAAATTATTAGACTCTTCTCCGATCGCTGGCCCGACTCCGGCCTGATCCGATACTGCGATTCTGCACTATTTGAAACTTGTTCAGCACTCCGGCAACAAATTTTTCATCTAAAATTTTTTCTTGAAAAATTTATACCCAACTGGCTCCGAATCCACCCACCCGGAACTGATCCAACTATGTTTCTGCACTATTTGAAAATTGTTCGGCACCTCTTCTGGCATTAAATTTTTCACGTAAAAATATTTTGAAAAATCGGCACTCCAGGCTCCAGCCCGGCTCCAGCCCAGCTCCAGCTCCAGCTCCAGCCTTCCAGCTCCGGCTCCGGCTCCGGCCCGTCTCCGGCTCGGACTCCAGCCCGGATCTACTCCGGCTGCGGCTCCAGATCCGGCGCTGGATCTGACTAAGGTTTCTGAACTATTTGAAAATTGTTCAGCACTTCTATCAATGAAATTTTCACCAAAATATTTTCTTCGAGAAAATCATACTGTCTTCAGACTCATTTGACCTTTGAATCTGGCCTGGCACCCGACTCCGACCGGATTCACTAAGGGATGACTTGCACTATTTGAAAACACTGTTCGCTGTGTCTTCTGGCAATAATGTTTCATCTAAGAAAATTATTTCTTGAAAAAATTATGTACCTTAGTCATCCTTGTCTCTGATCCGGATCCGGGATCCGATCCGGACCCGACTAAGGTTTCTGCACTGTTTGAAAATTTGTTCAGTACGTATTCTGGCATTAAATTTTTCACCTAAAAATATTTTTTGAAAAATTTCATACCTAGGATCTGAACAGTTCCTAAAACCCAGTTCCGGCTCTGGCTCCGATCTCCGAACAAGGTTTCTGCACTATTTGAAAAATTGTTTAGCACGACTTCTGCAATAAGAGTCATTCAAAAAATTTTCGGAAAAAAATTATTAGACTCTGGCTCCAAGACTTCGACTCTCTGGTTTCCGATCCCGGATCCGATCCGTAATCTGACTAAGGATTCTGCATTATTTAAAAATTGTTCAAGCACGTTTTATCAACAAATTTTTCATCTAAAAATTTTTCTTGAAAAATTTATACCCAGAATCCGCTCCGAATCCGGCTCCGAATCTGGTTCGAATCCGGTCTCCGCTCCGGAACCGATCCAACTAAGGTTTCGCAGACTATATGAAAATTGTTCAGCACTCCTTCTGGCATTAAATTTTACCCAAAAGATTTTTCTGTAAAAAATCATACCGGGCTCCGGCCCGGCCCGGCTCCGACTCAGCCCAGCCCTGGGCTCCTGCTCCGGTCTCCGGCTCCGACTTCGGCTCCAATCTTGACTGCTGTTTCTTGCACTATTTGAAATTTAAATTAAGAAATGTTTTCTTTTTCATTAAATTTTTTTTCTACCTAAAAATATTATTTTCTGAAAATTCAACCCAGGTTCCGTGGCTCCGGCCTGGCCTGGTTCCTGGCCCGGCCCGAACACCACTTTCGGCTCCGGATCTGACTAAGGTACCGGAACCATTTCCGAAAATTGTTCGGTTCGTCTTCGGCAATCGACTCCGAACCAGATCCGAACACTAAGGATTCTGCACTATTTTAAACACACACAGTTGTCACCGACTGGCTCTCCAAACTCACGAAAATTTTTCTGAAAAATTTCTTCCAATTGCATTGGCATACAAAGTTGTGGCCAGAACCGACTGAAGTTCCGCACTAGATTTGAAAATTGTTCAGTGCGTCTTTAAATTTTTCACATAAAAAATATTTGTTGAAAAATATTCATACCATGGCTCCAGGTCCGGCTCCGTGTCCGGCTCCGGGTCCGGCTCCTGCTCCTGCTCCTGCTCCGGATCTGACTAAGGTTTCTGCACTGTTTGAAAATTGTTTAGCACGACTTCTGGCAATAACTTTTTATCTAAAAGTTTTATTTTGGAAAAAAATTATTAGACTCCTGGCCCGACCTGCCAATCTAATACTATAGTTCAATCTAATAGTCAAAAGCAAACTGGGATCGGCTATTCATAAATGCTTTACTCACGACGTCATAAGTGGAGCTTTTTTGAACTAAATTTAGTAAACAAAATCCTTTATTAGGACCCTATTTTGAAAGCTCCTTCGGTGTTTTTTTTCGAATTCTTTTGTTAATTTGATATAAAATATAATAATTGTGCAATAATTTTGTTTGCCCAATCTAAAGTTATTAATTTTTATTAATAATTTAATACTATTATGTTTTTTCGAGCTTAAAAAAGCTTCAGAATTGGGTCAGATGACGCAGCTTGTCCTATCAATGGCGAAAATATATTGAATCATCATCAAATTCAAACTTTTTTTTTGTTTAAATATGTTAAAACTGTGATTTTTATGTTATCAACATATAATTTTTTTTGAATTTATTAAAGTTTCAAAAATATCGGCAAATTTGGTGACAATTTTCTCATGCCTAGACTTGATTCTCATAAAAACGGACCCATTAGGCCTATTGAGCAGGGAATTTAGTAATTTTTTATTGTAAGAAAATAACATTTAATATGTTGCCTGTTGTTATCAATCATAAAATTTTATTAAATTCCCTGCCAAGCCACGATTTTAAAGTCAACAATTAAAGACAATAATTTTGAGTTACAATCTAAAAAACATTTTACCTGAGGAATTTATCAAAACAACTCTCTAAATTTTGTAAAAAATTTAATTAATTTATTTTGACTTCATTTAACATAAGGGATTGCTATAAAATTGCCTATAAATTTTTTTTTATTTTTTTTAAAAGCATCTGACGGTAAATGGGCTTTGAAAATGAAATTTGGAGACTTTATAACTTTTTTCAGGCTCATTTTATTTTTTTTTTACGATATCGTTTTTTTGGCACAGATCATTTCAAACATTTCATATAAGTTTCATGAAAATCGGCTGGCGTCGATATAATTGATATTTTCGTCCATAAACAAATGTTACAAATAAGTAATTGGGAGGCCTATTATTTCATATTTATCTTTTTTAAAAGCAACGTTTTCTCAATGAAAATTAATAAATACATTATTTCTTAACGATATAGAGTAAAAATAAAAATAAATAAAAATAACCCATTTCTATAGTATATAGTATATAGTATATATATATATATATATATATATATATATATATATATATATATAAAGATATATATATATATATATATATATATAGTATATTATATATATATATATATATATATATATATAGTATATATATATATATATATATATATATACATATATATAGCGGCGTGTATATATATATATATAAGCAATATAAATACATATAATAGATTATGTTCCAACGAACGTTTTCTTTCGCACACGAATGTTCGTTCGTTCGTTGGTTTCTACTATACGCTTACTACAAGCACAATCAAGTATAAGGTGGTTTTCTTGACTTTGCGTTAACTATATTATTAGATCATGCTCCATCTCTTCGACTCCGGCTCTGACCTCGGATCCGGATCCGATCAGATGATTCTGCCTCCATTTGAAACCTGTTTAATAATGCTTTCTGTCAACAAATTTTTCTTTCTGAAAATTTCTCTTTGAAAAATTTATACCCAGAACTGGCTGGGAATCCGCTCCGCCTATTAACGATCCAAATCCAAGGTTTCCTGCACTATTTGAAAATTGTTCAGCACTCCTTCTGATATTAAATTTTCACCTAAAAAAATATTTTTTTAAAAAAATTTATACCCAGGCTCCAGTCTGGCTTCCTGCCCTGGCTCCAGCTCCGACTGGCCCAATCCGACTAAGATTTCTGCACCATTTGAAACTGTTCAGTAGGTTTGGCAACAATTTTCCTTTAAAATATTTTCTTCGAAAAAATCAAACCCAGGCTCCGGCTCCGCTCCAGCTCGGACTCCAGCTACGACTCCGGCTCCAGCTCCGACTCCAGCTCCGGCTCCTGCTCCGGCTCCGAATTCACTTTCGGCTCCGGATCTGACTAAGGTGTCTAAACTATTTGAAAATTGTTTAGTACGTCTTCTGGCAATAAACACCAAAATATTTTGGAAAAAAAAAAAAAAATTCTCACCCATTATCCGCCCAGCTCCGGCTCCGACTTCGGCTCCGGATCCGACTAAGGTTTCTGAACTATTTGAAAATTGTTCAGCACTTCTTCTATCAATAAAATTTTCACATAAAAAAATATTTTTCTCGAGAAATCATACCTTGCTCCGACTTCATTCCGAACTGGCTCCGGCTCCCACTCCGGAACTGATCCGACTAAAAGATTCTGCTGCTCTATTTGAAAATTGTCGAAGCATCGCCTCGGCGCAATAAATGTCATCTAAGAAAATTATTTCTTGAAAATATTTATACCCATTTTCCGTCTCCGAATCCGAATCCGGATTCGGATTCGTATATGCTCTCCCTCATATCTTCAATCTGAACTCAATTTCTAACCTCCATCCAACTTCAAAAAACTTTCTTATCCCACCACATCATACATAAGGGCTTAAAGTAAACAAACTACTACAATCATCCCATTAACTGCTCCTTTATTCTAACTTTTCCCCTTCCTCTACGGCATTTTTACTCAACCACATTAAAAATATTTTTCCAAAAACTTTACGTTTCACTTCTTCTGATATCTTCCCTCTTAAAAAAACCCTTAAACCATACATTCATCAACCCGTCTCTCCTACGGAACTCTCCCAATGTGTCTATAAAATTCCCTGCAAAGATTGCAATTCCCTTTACATTGGAGAAACCCATGATTTTAAACGCCGCCTCTATCAACACAAACATGACCTTCTACATGACAATCAAAATTCTTCCCTGACACTCCATCGCTCTACATATAATCATTCCATTAACATTAACCAAATGACACCAATCTTACATGTACAAAATTTACAAAAACGTAAACTCACTGAATCCTTTTGTATCATTAATTCAAATAATTTTAATAAACAAAAAGGCGATTACAGCATTGACACAATACAAAATAATATTCTGAGCACCACGCAATTTTTTTTAAAAAATAACTTATCCAAACTTTGAAATCTAACAAAACTAAATAATTTTTGTTTATATATATATATATATATATATATATATATATATATATATATATATATTATTATACAGATATTATATGTTATATATATTATATAGTATATAAGTATATATATATGTATATATCTTATATATAAATATATATATGAATTTATATATATATATATATATATATATATATATATATATATATATATATATATATATATATATATATATATATATATATATATATAGTATATATATATATATATATATATATATATATATATATAAAAGGATGTGTTAAATTTTTTTACTTCCTTTTTCAAAAAATGAGGGGGTCAAAAAGTTGTGTTTTGGTTAGCGATTCACAATTATATTTACAAGAACTGGCAATTACATTGGTTTGTTTGGTAAATAGCTACTTCAAATTCGTGATATTTTCACGTTTCATAAAAATTGCATAAACTTTTCCTCTAAAGAAAGGAGCCTTCTTATCATTGTTTCTGTCTGGTACTTCCTGCTCTAAGGTTAAGAATATACTTATATTATACTATATCTGTAAAAAAAAAAATTTTAATGCCACTCGTAAAAGTTTTTAAACTAGCAATACTCATTTGCAGCTGAGTGTCTTTTTATTAATTTTTATTAATATCATACAAATAGTGACATTTTCTTGTTTTCCTTTTTCCAGGCACGAATAGTTTCTTCCACTTGCAAAATCTGAAAATTCGGAACCATGGCTAGTAAAAGGAAGACAAGACTGGCAACTTCCACTCACATGAGTAACTCATTGAAACCCGGTCGAGAAATTCTGCCTTCTGAACCTAAACTCTACGCGCTGATGTTCTAAGATATGGGCTTCTGCTAAGAGAAGAGTGAGAGAGAATGTCAGAAATTACATAAGTGCCTGAAAAGTGGGAGCTAACAAACAGTTGTTTTGTGGTACCAAATTTAAATTGAGAGTCACAGTCCTGAAGATAAAAGAAAACTTAAAAGCCAAAACACATCACTTGGCAGAGGAAAACTGGAATTGAAAGAGGCTTTCATATAAGCAATGTTAGGGACAAGTTTTTGACATCTTCACTTGCAAATGAGATCAAGCTACGTCTCAGAATCTCTGAAGGTTCTGTCCAGGTGGTGCTGGACTGCAAACATGAAGTGCACATCTCCTGCTCTGAGTTCCTGAGGATATGAAGCTCCCTGTCAAAGAACTATAAGTGTTTGTCCATAGTCAAGAGTAGCGTTTTTGATCTGTTGACAGTGCATCTTCCAAATTGATTACCATGATCTACCCTGAGCAAAGAAGACAAAATCTTCTAAAAGCAGAAGAGGTAAGAAGATGAATTAAGAAGAATTTCTGAAAATAAGCAGAAAAGGAAAGTAGAGTTACAACCAAATGAAGTTCTTTTCTCCGACGAAGATGAAGAGCCAACTGATGTTACAGATGAAGAATCTGAAGATCCTTTTCACCTATGTAATGATTTTGATATATCTTCTACTTCACAAGCCATATAATACAATACAATTGCGAATGTTAGCATTGCAAAGTATTAGGTATGGTGTCGGTCTACGTTCTACAGCTGCCATTACAGCAACTGCATTTTTGGATGCTGTATTAATTACTGAATGAGACAGGAGACTTATAGTTGATCACAATAAAGTAAAAAGGGCACAAGAAAGTCATGAACTCAATGCCGAATAGGCAATATTGAATGTATCTTCTTTGATGGACGCAAAGATTCCACTGCCCAGTTCTTGTTACAAGCAGATAACCTTGTATGATCTGTTTCAAGTATTCTGAAGAAGTTATAGCAAGCATTATTCTGTTTGAAGTATTTCAGGTGAGCGCAATCTTAATATTTTACCCAAAGAAAAGCGCTTAACGAAAAGGAAATCTGTTGAAGTTATTGCTAACCATCTTTTGAATTTCTTAAAGAAATATAAAATTGATAAAAATTTGCAGGCTATTGGTGGTGACTGGAACGAATGTTACTGGCTAAAGGAAGAGTCATACTGGTTGAGTTATGAATCGTAAACTCATCTGG
>JABUQX010093644.1:0-5000 GCA_015478945.1 Trachelipus rathkii | reverse complement strand
ATTATATGATATATATATAGCATATATATGCTATATACATATATGGTAGGTATGAAAGAAGCTATGTGTGTATTATTAAGTGTATGTATATTGTTATGTATATTTATATATAGGTGAAAGGGTATATATATATATATGATATTAAGGTTATATATATATATATATATATATACATATATATATTATATATATATTATTAAGTTATATATTTATATATAATATATATTATTATATACATATATATGATATATATACATAGTTATATATATATATTGATAATATATATATATATATATATATATGTATATATATATATATATATGCAGGGAGCATATGGCGGCGGCGTTGTTAGCATGCCAGCCTTCGGCCCCTATTTTTGAAGGTTTGAAATGTTTTACTTTGAGTAAAATCATCCCACATAAAATTTCAGAGCACTGTGATAATGTTTAGAGGTAGTCCAGCCATCCACAAGATGTGCTCAGTGTCAGTGGTTGAGTGAACTCTGTTGAGTGAGGGTGCGGTCAGTTGTAGCTTCCGATTTGTGCCTAAATGTTTTGTTCTTAATAAACGGAGAAGTTTCATTCAATTTTTACACGTGTTCCCCTCCCTACCGATACACGTGCTAAATATCGGTAGCATTAAATTTGATTTATTGTTTCAATACTAAATCACTTAAATTTGATTAATTTAGTGAGTGTGTTTCAATACTAAATCAATCTTTTTCTCTTTACAGGTATACTATTGTATTTTTATTTTATAGCTGCTATTAATATAGTTATAACTAGAGACCAATGGCTGAAGGCGATACTGTTACTCGTAGTAAAGATAAATACTTTCTCTTAGATTTCATTGTCAAGAAATTTCATGGTAGTAAGCTACCATCCAATCGTGATGCTTTGGGTGTGTTTCTTAGGCGTCATGTTGAAGAAAAAGAGACGATACGCGAATCTGCAACAAAGACTATCAGAGATCTTATTCCTTTTTGGGTAGGAAAGGCACGAATTCCAGTACGGCCCGAACATCATGCTATAAAGCAACTTGAAATCCTTTTTCAAACTTGGAAAGATCGGAAACGTCTTAGAAATCGACGAACTCCAGCGCAGATAAAGAAAGAAGAAACATTTGTGGATAATTTGGATGACCTCTTTGACATATCTCATGCTAACGCGCTAAGTATGATAGTTCTTCAAGAAGACAAAGAATTTCTCCTTGCCCAACGAGAGAAAGGACGGCGTGGAACTATAGGATCTGTGGATAAGACCCTGTCTGCAAAAGAAGAGCGAATTATGCACAAAAGGAAAGCTGAAGACATGCGTAAGAAAAGGAGTAGAGAGGAATGCGAAGCATCAACTTCTAAAGGAGTTATTCTTGCATCTTCTAGCAGCAGTGAAGAGGGAAACAGCGGAAACAGTAGTGAAGGTAACAAATCTGAATTATCTGATGAAGCGGAAGAAACTCACCCAAAGCGTTCTAGAGCTAAAAGTAATATAGTTACACCTTCTCTTGCAGCTGCACTTGATCGTACTGGCGTATCAGATAGAAAAGCCACAATTGTTCTGACTGAAACCTCTATTAGACTTGGGCATGATCCACATAATCTAGCGATCAACAGAACAACTATAGCTCGTTCAAGACAGAAGGCAAGAGCCGAATTTGCTCGACAAATTAAAAAAGAGTTTCATGCAAATAAACCACTTACAGTTCACTGGGATGAAAATGACATGAAAATAGATCAATAGATCAATAGATTATAGGATGGTGGGAGGAGGGAATAGATCAGGGTTGGTTTGATTTACTGATTTACTGCTTTTTAGGGTGTGTAAAAGGCAAATTCTTTGCTATGTAAACATAAAAGAATAAAAGTTTTGTGTTGTGTTATACAAAATATGACTTGAATCAATAGATCAATAGAACAATAGATGGATGAGGTGGTGAAGGTAGGGCGGGTGGTTTGATTTACTGATTTACTGATTTACTGCTTTAGGGTATGTAAAACATGACAATTTTGCTAAAAAATATGACTTGAATCAATAGATCAATAGATTAATAGATTATTGATGGCCAGGAGCGTAGCATAATGGTGGTTCGGTTTACTGATTTACTGATTTACGCTTTAGGGTATGTAAAACAACAATTTTAGTAAAAATATGACTTGAATCAATAGATCAATAGGATACCTAAGCAGGCGGGGAGGTGGTGATGGGTGGTTTGATTTGTTACTGGTTTACTGATTTACTGCTTTAGGGTGTGTAAAAATGCTAATTTTTTAAGTTATAAACATAAAAAGAATAAAAGTTTTGTGCTATGTTATACAAAATATGATTTTGAATCAATAGATCAATAGACTAGAAGGTCATGGTGGGAGGGGCGGAGAGTAGATTGAGTAGTTTGATTTACTGATTTACTGATTTACTGATTTACTGATTTACTGATTTAGGGTATGTAAATCGCAAATATTTTGTTTTAAACATAAAAAGAGTAAAACATTTTGGAAAAAAAATGATTTAAACAAAAATAAATAAAAGTTTTGTGTTATGTTATACAAAATATGACATGAATCAATAGATAAATAGGATCAATAGATCAATAGATCACGGCTGGTGGGCGTGGTGGGGTGGTTTTGATTTTGGCTGACTGCATTGATTTAATGCTTTAGGTATGTGAAACATATCAATTTTAGTGCACTATGATTTCCAAATCAATAGATCAATAGATCAAATAGATCAATAGATCACAGGTAGGGTGGGGTGGGGAGGGTAGGTTGATGGTATATCTTTATTTGAGTTTCTGCTTGTAATAAAACATAATTTGAAAATGATACAATGGGAATAAACTAAAAAGAACATAATAAAATAAAATGAAACAATTTCATGCTAATGCACAACAATAAAATATACAACACTAATAGATTGTTTATAGTTAATGAACATAGATTCAGGCAACAGAATGTCGTTCTGAGGTGCTAAACAACTATTATTCTATAAACAACACATCTGAATCACCATCTATGTCTAAAATTAACTCTCACTTCTCTGACCTTTAATCGTCCTTCCTTCTCCCAAGAACTCCCTCTCTCTCCTGCTCTTCTTCCACTATTTCAATAGTGATTTCTCCTCCTTTGAAAATGGACCACCCTCCTGAGGAAATTATATACCCTTCTTACGAACTCAATCCTCTGGAGTTCTGGAAAGCTCTATAATGTAGACTATATAATGATTTATTATCTATTATAGACTAAAATCAACATGAAAGATCAAAATAACTTTAAACAAGATCCAATAGTCTAATCCTCCTGATCTAGACTCTCTCCTCAGATCAAAGGTTTCTCTCTGATCTCCAACCCAAACTCCTTCTCCCCTCTTTATAAACTCTTGTAACCATATATCCCAAGACCCATGTCTGATTTGTAAAATATATTCCACACTATAATAATTGTAAAGATACTTAACGTGACTTCAACGCCCAACACACTTATGAAAAATAACTGAACCGAATCAAAAACTGAGAATTGTGGTCTACTTAATGCACTTATAATATTTCTGTGCTCAACTTTCATCATCTATCTTTTAATGGTATATAATATAAAAATTCTGCCTGCTATATTATGTTATGCTTCCATCCCCCATATGCAAGTCGAGGAAGACGCGTGAATAAATTCTTACCCTATTTAAAGTGCCTGGAAGATATGCAGTAAAGCAAAGCTATAAATAAGTTTATAAGTTTATTATACAGTTGATATGTTTATATATATATGAAAATATATGAACATAATATATATATAAAAGAGAAAGATATATATATATATATAAAAAGATATAAAAGATATATATAATATATAAGAGTGACATATATGATATACTTGTTATCAGTTTCATTTATCATCATATTGGTCTCCAATTCAAACTATTCTCTGTTATATTCTGAGCCTATGCTTGCTTGGTTTACTATCTGTGTCATTAACATACTAATTTATGTTTCCAGCTATCAAAATGACTGAGTCTTTAAGTTGTTATTTGTTTCTATCGATTTGGTCTTTGATTTATCAGCGCCTTCTGCTCTTTATAAATATCTGTTCTTTTCCAAAAACAGCTAGCATTTAAAAACACAACCAATTTATATTGCGTCCACGTGCTTCTATCTCCTATCCGTCTTCAAAACTCATCTATATATATATATATATATATATATATATATATATATATATATAGAAGGGCGTTATGCTATATATATATATATATATATATATATATATATATATATAGTGTTATTATGCATATATATACATATACATATTAATATTACTGTCATTAACATTAATACTATGCGTTATTGGCTATATATATTATATATGTTAAGATATATATATATATATATATATATATATATATATGCTATATATATACATATATATATGGCGTATGCGCAGCATATATATGGCGCGCAAGTATATATATGCGTTATATATTATGTTATATATATGGTAGTATGCGTATATATGTTGCGGTATGGTACATATATATATATATATGGTATATATATAGTATGATGTATATATATATATATGTATATATATATATTATATATATATATATATGTTGCTATACATACATATATATATATATATATATATTATTATATATATATATATATATATATATATATATATATATATGTATGTAAATATATATATGCAAGGAGTGGCGCATATATATATGGCAGCAGAGTGCAGTATAGCAGCATATATATGGCGCGGCGCTACAGCGTTATATATACAGCGAGCATGGCTAAGAGCAGCGGCGCTGGCGGCGTAAGGCTGGGGGCGCGGTGGCAGGCGCAGTTAAGGCAGGCGCGCGCGCGCGCGCGGCGCAGTGCGCTAAGGCGCTAAGGCGTACATAGTGCTACTGGCAAGGCGCGGCATATTGGGGCGCGCTATCGAAAACGCCAGGCGCGTTTCACGATAAATGCGAAAACGGTTAAACACCGTTCCAACGAAGCTATAC
>JABUQX010093643.1:15000-22508 GCA_015478945.1 Trachelipus rathkii | reverse complement strand
CGCAAATCTCCATCTTTCACACTCACACAAACACACACACACACACAGCAAATGAAGAACAGATAGACAAAAACACCAAACAAAACAAAAAGAGAAAAAGAGGGAAACCCAAAGGAGGAGTTTAACACACCCTAAATACTAACTTAAAAAAAATTTAAGTACAAAAATTCTAAGTATACTACTAACAATGAAAAATGGGAACATATAAAACCTATACAACATTACTATACTCGGGTAAGCAATATTAAAATTTTTTAAACCTAATAACTGAAAAATTGAAAAAAAAAACTAAAACTAAAACTTATCTTTTAAAAACGCCAAACGTAGACCTCATCGAAACGAAATAAATGAATAATTATCGAGAAATTATTATTTATTATTACTTTAAAGGAAAAAAAAAAAATATTTGGAAAAAAAGACATGCAATTTCACTAAACAAAACATACATAATGGTAGGATTATTATTATTGTATATTATTAATCATTGCATTATATTATTATATATTATTATTATTATTATTATTTTATTATTATTATTATTATATTATTATTATTCTTAAAATTATTATATAATATTTGATTTTTATTTTATTGTTAATGATTATTCTTTTATTATTTTTTTTTTTATTATTATTATTATTATTATTATTATGTATTTTATTGTATGAATTGAGATTGTATTGTTATTTTAAATTATTATTATTAAATATTATTATTATTATTTTATTATTATTATTATTATTATTATTATTATTATTATTATTATTATTATATATTTCTTCTTCTTCTTCTTCTTCTTCTTCTTCTTCTTCTTCTTCTTCTTCTTCTTCTTCTTCTTCTTCTTCTTCTTCTTCTTCTTCTTCTTTTTCTTTTTCTTTTTCTTCTTCTTTTTTGTCTTCTTTTTCTTTTTCTTCTTCCGTTTGTTCTTCTTTTTCTTCTTCTTTTTCTTCTTTTCTTTTTCATATAGATACTGTTCCTTATAGTATCATTACTATCATTCCTTTTTCTGATCATAACGTGTATAAATCCTACCGCACTATTCCGTTTCCCACTCTTACCTCTGCTGGACATTCCAGAATCATATTTAAACCCAAATATTCTATGTTCTTCGTAAACAAATCTGTTATGAAATATAGCTTTATGTCGAATGTTCAATTCTCTCAATGTTTACATGTCTTGAACAATTTCATCTGTCCTATGTTTCAATCCCTTAGTTCTTTCACCTCTCCTACATGGGAATTATTCTTATAAACAAATAACAAATTCATGGATATAAAATCTGACACTCCCTTGCATTGTAATCTTAAATATCACATCAGTAAGGAATCATATTCCGTATCCGCTCATTCAAAAATCATAATATCTTTTAATAATCCTGTTGATGCTCAATTAAATTTCATGCACCCTAATAAAAAAAATTAAAACTAAAACTTATCTTTTAAAACGCCAAACGCAGACCTCGCCAAAACGAATAAATGATTAATTTAATACAATTTAATTTAATGATTAAATCTATACAATATTGCATTAAATGATCAATTTAATACAATTTCAATAAACCCCATCATCAACACATTTTCAATTATTATCATTATTATTATTATATTATTATTATTATTATATTATTGATTATTTATTATTATTATTATTATTATTAATTATTATTATTATTATTATTATTATTATTATTATTATATATATTATTAATTATACCTGTTATTGTTCCTCTTTTTGAATAATACTTTTACCAATCCCATTATTTTATAAAATATCTAATATTATTATTATTATTATTATTAATTATTATTATTATTCTCTTCTTCTTCTTTTCTTCTTCTTCTTCTTCTTCTTTCTTCTTCTTCTTCTTCTTCTTCTTCTTTCTCTTACTTTCTTTTTCTTTGTCATCTTCATTCTCATCACCTTCTTTCTTTTCATCTTTTATTTCATCTTTACTTTTTTCTTCTTCTTTTTTGTCATCTTTTCTTTTTCTTCTTCCGTTTGTTCTTCTTTTTCTTCTTCTTTTTTCTTCTTTTCTTTTCATAAGATACTTGTTCCTTATAGTAATCATTACTTATCATTCCTTTTTCTGATCATAACGTGTATAAATCCTACCGCACTATTCCGTTTCCCACTCTTACCTCTGCTGGACATTCCAGAATCATATTTAAAACCAAATATTCTATGTTCTTCGTAAACAAATCAGTTATGAAATATAGCTTTATGTCGAATGTTCAATTCTCTCAATGTTTACATGTCTTGACAAATTCATCAGTTCTATGTTTCAATCTCTAGATTCTTTTACTTTCTCCTACATGGTAATTATTCTTATAAACAATTAACAAATCTTGATATAAAATCTGAACACTCACCTTTGCAATGCTAATCTTAATATCACATCAGTAAAGGGATCATATTCCGTATCGCCTCATTCAAAAATCATAAAATCTTTTGAATAATCCTGTGATGGCTCAATTAAATTTCATGCACCCTAATACTAAATCTACAATTTTTTTTTTTACATTTCTCACCACCGCTCACGTCCACAGCAATATTCTAGGAGGGGGTGTTGCACACCTCAGATATCAACAACTAGCAACGTAAATTTACGCAGAATGAGCACAGAAGCAGACCTTAAAGTGAGAGAGATTTAATTCAGCAGGAAACAGAAAATATAAGAGAATTCCACAGAATAGAGTTGGCAGGAAAGAAGGAAGCACCGCAGCGAACTAGCCTGGAGTTACCAATATAAACACAAAACTCATGCGCTGACACAGCACCCCTTGTGCTACGAGGGCGTCGTAAAAAAAAAAAAAAGGGGGTTGGGAGGTACGCGTAGTGATAAGTTCCCTCGAGCACTTGCCGCAGCGGTACCTATAGAAAAAGAGTAAAGCACCAACTTCGCTCCGCAAAGATAGAGAGGGTCAAGTGAACTGGAAAGTGCAGAACAGTTTATAAGCCTTTTGGCCTTTGACTCGATCCTATTCTAAAGCCGGGGAAACCAGAGCCCCCTAGATATGAGAGCATTACTCCATACAAGGGCGGAGGAGGCCCCTGTATAGCTAGAGTAACTGAGGTGAGAAAAAAAAGTCTCGCAATCTAAACTTAACTCCCAGTTTCTTTGCAGGCCGCCTTAGAACATTGTAATATTAGGTTTCCAAGACAATTTTTTTTGTTTATGTTAAGGCCAAGGATGTATATTTTGTCAACAGGAGAGACGAGAGAACCGTCGAAAGATATAGGAAAGTTAGAAGTTTTTTTAGAGACGGAGATTTGTACAAGTTGAGTTTTTAAAGAATTGAATTTCACAAGGTTGAGACAACCCCAAGCGGAAATTCTATCCAGATAAGCGAGAAAAGAATCAGAAAGGTTAAGACGAGAGGCAATTCTAGAAATAAAAGAAGGAAGCAGAATTGAAATGGAGTGAAGAGGAAGGTCGACTCATACGGCATATGATGTGGATTAGAGTTACATTGCAGGTAGAGATCATTAATGAAGGGTAGGAATAAAGTAGGAGATAAGACCGAACCATGAGGAATACCACTATTGACAGAAAAAGAAGACGTCGCTCCATCAACCACAGCCGATATTGAGCGTTTGAAAGAAAACTAGACGTAAGTAAGCAAAAGAGAAGGAGGAAACCCAAAGGAGGGGAGTTTGGAGAGCAGTGATGCGTCTCATATCCGGTCAAATGCTTTGGAATTCAAGCGCCACCACGCAAGTCTCCCCGTAGTTCCTAAGGCGAAAATCGTAAATCGTTAAATAAGAAAGGTATATCACCTGTAGACAGAACGCCAAGAAAACGGCCAAGCTGACGATCGAAAGAAGAGAATGAGATTCCAGATGGTCTAAGAAGTGAGAGTTAAGAAGGGTTTCAAAGATCTAGATAGAATACAAGGGAGAGCTATATAGGGCGATAGTAGAAGGATCAGAGCGGCTTCCTTTTTTCGGGAATAGGTTGGACATGTGCTGCTTCCAACACTGAGGGAAATTGCTAGTATTGAGACATAGAGAATATACTTGAACGAGGGGCGGGTAAGCACGTAAGCACATTCCCTCAAAACTCGGGGTAGGAATGCCATCCGGGCCACCCGCCTTCCTAACGTTCATAGATCTTAGGAGCCCATGCACCGATCAAATGTAATCTCAAGCAAAGACCAAGGACACCTGAGAGGAGAAGAGGAGGAGAATGCCAGAATCTGTCCAGGTTTGAGTTAGAGAAAAATAAGAGGCCGAAGAGATGATTGGCATTTGAGAGCATCAGATCGAATAAGAGGAGAAAAGGATGATTTACAGAAGTTGTTAGAGATGTTTTTGGCAAGAGGCCAGAAAGATTTGCCCGTAAGAGAACTAAGGAGGTTAGGGCAGTTTCGTTTGATGAAAGCCCGCTTTGCTCGTCAAAGAGTATCCCTGCAGCGATTTCTAGCTGAGGGAAAATTAGCGAGAGTGATAGGAGGACGAGAATCTTTCCACTCCCGATACGCGCTGTCTCTAGCCTGAATGGCAAGAGAACAAGCACGATCGAACCATGGATTATGAGGAGAGAATGATTTAGTCGAAGAAGGAATGAACCTGCTCATCCCGTCAACGATTAGAGCTCCCACTTTAGTGGCAGAAAGCCAAAGTGTCATCAGAGTTAAAACAGTCATCAATTATAGTTAGCGCTAGAAGCGACGCCAACCCCAAAGCCCCCAAAATCAGCCCGATCAAAGTGGCCAGAAAAATGCATAGGGCAGATGAGCTGTTGAAGAGGAAGTATTTAAAATTAAAAAAGTAAGGTTGTGGTTAATTTACGATAGGAGCGAAGGTGGTGTATTTAAGAGAGAAGACTAGTGGTGAAACATAGGGTCAAGTGTGTTCAAGAATTGGTTTCGACGAAACCGCGAATGTGTAGTAGGTCTTTTGATTAGTTGCTCCCAGATTGTTGAGAATGCTGAATGATTCGCTCCTTTCGTCCAACCTAAACAGTATTTTCCCTGTTGGTATACACTATGTGTACATTGAAATTCCCTAAATAGAGACCTCAGTATTTGGATAGACTATAAACAGTCTCGTGAAAAATAGTAAGATATTCAAAAAGACGTGAAAAATCTTTTCTGTTAGAAGAACAGTAGCAGAAGCACAAGATATTGTAGCAGAAGGAAGAAAAGATTTGAGCCACAGAGCCTCGAAGTTAGGAGTTCAGAGATTCATGGAGACGTGTTACAGGAGTGTTAATGTTACATAGGGCCACACAATTCAATATAGGATCCGAAATTATGAAATAGTTATGTAGTTGTGATAACATAAAACGATAGAAGATGCAATCTTAGCCAATCAGAGTTCAGACAAGAGCAAAAGGTTAGGCTTAGAGTTAGGGAGGTGATATTCCACAGAGGCAAGGTTAGATTTAGGCCGCGGATGTTGTTAAAGTTAATGTAAAGCCCGTGCCTACGCAAACCTGCCATCTATTCACACACACACACACACACACACACACACACACACACACACACGACTTTACATCCGAACACACACAACAAATAAGAACAAACAAGACTAAAACAAAAGGAGAAAAACCGGGATAAAAGAGTTGCTGAACAAACTAAATACTAACTTAAAAAATTTAAGTACTAAAATTAAATAGAAACATACTACTATACAATGAAAAAATAAAACTTAAACCTATACAACTTTACTACACTCGGGTAGGCAATATTAAAATATGTTAAAACCTACAGCAAAAATGAAAAAAAATGAAAAAAAAGGTTTGAGAAGATCATTAATGAAAAGTAGGAATAAAAATAAGAAATAATACAGAATCCCTGAGGAACACCACTATTAAGAAAAAGAAGAGGAAGTCTCCTCATCAACAACAGTCGATATTGAGCGATTTGAAAGAAAACTAGACGTGAGTAAGCAAAGAGAAGGAGGGAAACCCAAAGGAGGGGAGCTTGGAGAGCAGTGACGCGCTCCCATATCCGGCAAATGCTTTGGATATGTCAAGGCGCCACCACGCAAGTTCCCCGTAGTTCCTAAGGGCGAAAACCATAAATCAGTTAGATAGGAAAGTAATATCGCCAGTAGACCTTGAGCGCCGATAAGCCCCTATTGGTGATCAGAAAGAAGCCGAATGAATTGCAGATGACTCTCAGTTTCTTATATTTATATTTTGTTAAAATTATTAATACTAACAATATCATTTACGTAATCCCTTCTGATGTCATGAAAAACCTTAAAATTTAATAAACTCTTCAATATTAACGTCCTGCATATTATTTTAGTTTTTAAATCATACGTTCACTCAATCCCCTTATTTTGTGAAATCCCCTAAAATATTTTATGAGTCAATTAGATTATATTAACTCATCCTTGAATCATCACTCAAATCTGTTTTCATACCTACCTACCGTTTCCTACGCTTCCAGCTCATTTATTACTGTCTTTCTCATAATAGCATGCATATTATTCATTATCATTTTCAAACGATTGAATAAAGCTAGAGCAAATCCCGTTACTAATATACCTGTAACTCCTAACATTAATGCTCAAACTACTCGACCTTCATTAGAAAGTATCTAATAGGCATGAACATTCTATCATTCATTTACTGCCTCTTAGACAGCGTACCATTGACATTAACAGCGACACCATTCCTATATCCTTACATCCTCATTGATCCTAATCCCAAATCATAAATCCTATATCCTATTACCTAATTAATCCTAACCTCCTCACTGCATTGGTGAAACTGAATTCATTTGCCAACGGAATAGAGTGAAGTGGCCTCGTCCGACTGCAATGATTAAGGTTAGTGACATCATGATTTTTCTAATAAAAACAAAATTTACAAAACAGCCTTCATCTTGTTGGTATACATATATAGGAATATCCTTATATAAAAAGTGACTCTTGAGTCATTCTACATGATACTAGAAAAATCATAAGTGCCACTCCCTAGTCCTTGCAAGATCTTAACTCAGTTACATGTTTTAAGAAGTGCTTATATTAAACTGGCATTAATATTTAAAATAAATTAATTCCTTTTATTTTATAGATTAATATTCATAAATATTAACACGACATTTCTTTGTTATTTATTTGGTAATATTAAAATAAAAGAATCTTAATTAAAAAAAGTGCTGGTATATTCTAATCTCCCACCCACGTTTGATCTATTAGAATACAATACACATCTCATGATACAGCAGTATCTAACCCATATATATATATATATATAATATATATAATAATATATATATATATAAATATATAATATATATATATATAATAATATAATATATATATATTATATATATATATATATATATATTATATATATATATAAATACTGTTCTGCATAAAATTTATGATTTCATAAATTATGGTATTCTATATGCATTTTCGACGCTGATTTCAAATCTGTTAACGGTTTTTCTGTCACATGCAGTTTTTAATGTAGTGCGCCCTTAAGACATTTTGGCATGTGCGTTTGTCCTCTGGTACTATGGAGACTGGTTCGTTCGTATATG
>JABUQX010093643.1:0-10000 GCA_015478945.1 Trachelipus rathkii | reverse complement strand
ACCTCCACTCTCAACAAATCCATCCAAAACCTCACTAACTCAATACAAAAAGTCACAATCCTACATATCCCCAAAGGATTCCTTAAAAAATACAATCCAACATTAACCCCTGAAATAGAATGCCTAATCTAACAACGCAATTCTCTCACAAATACAGCTTAATCACAATCATCTCAAATACACATCAATACACCAAACACTCAAATCACAAGCCTAACGAAAACACACTCCTATGAAAACTTCCAAACTTTTCTCACAAACAACCTTCAAAACACCAACAACTAAAGAATGTGGAAAACAATAAACATCCTGAAAAACTCTCCACCAAAAACCAAACCTTACAAAACCCTCAAACCTACAAACAACTCGCAAATACCCTAGCCACACAATTCGCTAAACAAATCCACAAACCCACGAAACCGAAAAATTATTAAAGCCCACAAAAAGCAACCAAGACCAAACAAAATAAATAACCATTGCAGACCTTAAAAACGACATAAAATCCCATAAAAACTCCCCAGCCACAGGCCCTGACAATATCTCAAACAAACACCTAAAACACCTAGGGAATACAGCATTAACAGAACTGGCACATATATTCGACAATCTAACTGGCACATATATTCGACAATCTAAACTTTATTCCCCACATCTGGAAAAAATCAATTATAATACCAGAGTTAAAACCCGGAAAAGACCAATCAAACCTCTCCTCATATCGTCATACATCACTGCTATGTACATTATGCAAACTTCTCGAAAATGTTATTATGATCAAAATCGCCCCTCACATCCCCAAACAAAAGTTCCAAAATGGATTCCAATCACATCACTCAACCACAACAGCACTCAAACAACATTCAACCCATAATAAACGGCCTAAATTCCACACCCACACACAAAACAATACTCATCGCAATCGATATCACAAAGCTTTCGATACAATCCCAAAACACAACCTTATCCACAAAATATTAAACTCCAACATCCCAACAAATCTTAAAAAATGGAAATCAAACTTACTATCAAGAGAACTGCACAAACCTTAATCACAGCATCAATCACGACTCTAAACATCAGCAAAGGGACAATACTCACTACTCTTTTTTTCACCCTTTCCTCTCCTATTCACTGCCGAAACTTCCACAGCCATAACAACCACAACATTACAGGCCTACTCAGAATCACATCGCCATACCAGCAGAACCTAAACACAGCAACAAACTGACACAACAATACATCAGGGACTAATCCAACATGGTTAAACGAACACAGAAGTCCGCTTATCAAACATATCATCACTCACTCTCATCACCAAAGACAGAACAACTCGGAACCTCACACCCAATCACCTAAATAACTGGTTATCCACTAAACAAAACTCCCTAATGTTAGACATCACACTTGACACTCATCTAAACTTCAAATCTAAACACCACAAAACACATTACTTTATCAGCAAACAAATAGAACTAAATATATTAGGGTTCTAGCAATACAGAAATCACAAAAACAACAAATAGACCCACCAATTCTATAATCATAATCCGTCGACTCTAAATTACGCCTTCCATATGGAAACCCCGCTCCTAACCAAAAAATAAGGAAAATTACAAATTACACAAAACAAGGCACATTAGAATATAACAGGATGTTTTTTTTTTTTTTTTTTTTTTTTTTTTTTTTTTTTTTTCCCCTCTACAACTCCCACACATCATCTACACGAAGAAACTATCTTACCTATAGGCATACACTTGGAAATAATAGACCATTAATTCTTGTCAAAACCTAACCCAACACCATGTCACGCAGCCCTCTCTATCTCTATCCTACTACCACAGACTTAAGAACAACCTCCTTCCTTCTCCAGCACTACTTCTATACAAATCTAAACAATATCACTCAAGTAACACATGAACACACAACAATCCACTCCCTACTACTGATAACTATTAGAAACAGACCAACTAACAACATCTAAACAACATCCACCCGAATAGCTCCAAATTCAACTTCCTCTCAGATCCATGCACACATCTTGGCAAACTAAGATGCGGCGACCACCACCTTACAGTACTAAAACACAAATTCATTTATCCAAGCCATTTCACTCAACACTTGTCCAACTTGTTAACTGCTGAACAGTCTCTTTCACTTCTTCTGACCTGTCTTCTAACTCTATGCCAGAGCTATCTGAACTCTTAGCCCTGGCTAGATATGAGGAGCCGGCAAAGGGCGGGGACCTTGAAGCATGTTGGCGGCTTGAAGACACGGTGGCAGGGGTGCAGAATAGTAAAAGGAAATATATCTTATATATATATATATATTAATATATATATATTATATATTATAGTTATATACATATATATATATATATATAATATATATATTATATCAGTGGACGAGGGCGTGGCATTTTCCAGCAGTCATCGCTACAGTTCCCGGTTCCCTATTCGACAGTGTTAGTATATAGCTATATAGTATATAATTATATATATTATATATATATATATATATATTATAATAGTTTATATATATATATATATATATAATATATTATACATATATTTATATATATCAACAACTTCCTGTGGCAAAACCATTCCAAAATTTAACAGCTCTTTTTTTGCTGAAAGAATGCTTTTTCTTAATCAAGATGGCATGCTTTCTCTTAATTTTCTTATTATGCCCCTGGTCTTCCCGTCCGTTGCTCTACTGAAGAATTTATTTGTCTCCGTATTAGCAATGAGATGTAAAATTTTGAGATTGTATCATGCCCGTCTGGAAATCGCCTTTTCTACTGAAAACATTCTAACTCCTCAGCCTGCTCCTCATAGCTCTTGTACCATCAAACCCAGAAATCATCTTGTTGCTCTACTTTGCACTCTCTCTAGCATATCTAAGCTTTCTTTAAATAAGGGGCCCAACTTGTGCACAATACTCTATTATTGGCCTAACATAGCTATTACAGTTTACTTATTACTTCTTTGCTCTTGTAAACAACATTGCGATTTATGATGCCCAGAATCTTATTAGCTTTATTATTGCTTTCCAAACACTGATTGCTACTTTTCAAATTACTGTTTTATAATCACACCTATATCTTTTCTTGGTCCACAGGTTAAAGCTAATCCCCATTCATATCGCAGTTAACACTTTATATTTGAGATAACCGTAGGTGAAGACCTTACAATTTTTACTTACAAAATTCATTGCCACTATTTGCCCACCCAAGAGGCAGTTCTATTCTAAGTCATTTTGATCTTTATACATCCTTCACTTTTCCTAACTGAGTTGGCCACTTTGGTAATCATCTGCCAAACTTTAGAAACCTTGCATTTAAGTCCATGGTCTAAATCCTTACTATATTAGTATGAGGAAACAATAGTAACCCCAGCTCTGACCCCTGTGGGACACCACTCTTCAACATTTCCCCTATGATGACTTATTTGCCATTTAGTTGTACACACTGTTTTCTAATTCACACTACTCTTTAATCCAACCAATTCCTGAACACACTTGACCTATGTTTACCCTAGTCCTTCTCTCCTTAAATACACCATTTCGCTCCTATGTTGGTAAATCTGACCACAAACCTTATATCTTTTAATTTCAATACTTTCTCTCAACGGTTCTGCCCTGTCTTGACTGTATCTTCCGGCATTATGATCCGGCTGATTGGGGGGCTTGCGTCGATTCTACGCTAACTATAATTGGATGACTGCTTTGACTCTGATGACGCTTCGGCTTCTTGCCACTAAGGTGGGAGCTGTAATTGACGGGATGAGCAGGTTCTTTCCTTCTTCGACTAAATCTTTCTTCCTCATAATCCATGGGTTCGATCGGGCTTGTTCTCTGGTCATTCAGGCTAAGGACAGCGCGTATCGGGAGTGAAAAATTCTCGTTCTCTATCACTCTCGCTAATTTTCATCAGCTAGAAATCGTTGCAGGGATACTCCTCGACGAGCAAAGCGGGCTTTCATCAAACGAAAGTGCGCTAAACTCCTTGGATCTCTCTACTAACAAATCTTTCTGGCCTCTTGCCAAAAACATCTCTAAACAACTTCTGTAAATCCATCTTTTGACCCTTAATTCGATCTGATGGCTCTGTTGCTAACTCCTCCAATCTGAAGAATGCACAATCCTCTTCTGGCCTCCTTCCATTTTTCGCTAACTCAACCTTGGAGATTCTGGCATTCCTCCTCCTCTCTCATTCTACTTTCTCCTCTCAGGTGTCCTACTGTCTTACCTGTGATTACATTTGAACGGGGTACACGGGCTCCTGAGATCTATTGAACGTTAGGAAGGGCGGGTGGCCCGGATGCCATGTTCTCCGAGTTGAGGAAGTGCTTACGTGTGACCCGCCCCTCCGTTTCAACTAAAATTCTCTATGTCTCAATACTAGTACTTTTCCTCAATGCTGTCCCGCCCCTCGTTCAACAATATTCTCTATGTCTCAATACTAGCTCAATACTAATACTAATACTACTAGCTCAATACTAATACTCAATACTATTCTCTTCCATCTTCTGTGGTTCCCTGCTGATGTAATCTCATCACTCTCTTTAAAGCTGCCTCTGTTCTCCATCTGCGTAATTTGCTGCTAAGCGGATGAAAACTTTGGTGTGTCATACACCCCCTCCTGAAAGGGTTGCCGTGAGTTAGGTGGTGGACCACTAAAAAAAAAAAAATGTACCACTCCACATATACCACATTGAAGTAACTTCTCATCGGCCTTATGTGGGGAACCTTATCAAAAGTTATATATAATTTAATAATTATATATATATATATAATATTATAGGATATTATATATATATATATTATATATTTATTATATATATATATATGAATTATATAGAGAGAGAGAGAGAGAGAGAGAGAGAGAGGGAGAGAGAGCGGCCGGAAATAGTGGTTTTTATTTAAAATCAAAAGAATCAAAAATAAAAAAAAAAAGGAAAAAAATTCAAATACACATTAAATTTCAATAATAATAATAATAAACAATAATATAATAATAATAATTAATAATAATAATAATAAATAATAATAATAATTACGGTTGTTTTTTCAAAGTAGTTTCCCATTAAAATACATTTTCTTTCAAGGAAAAACGAATTTTTGCCAATATTTTAAGTTTGTTTCATCATATTTCGTACTATAAATATTTATTATTTCTTTTAAGTAAAGAATTTATTGACTTATTTTTGTAAAAGAGAAATTTATTATTGTATTTCACTGATTCTAAATACATTTGAATTTTTAATTTCTTCAATAATTTACTATATTTCAGAAGTCCGAAGTTTGAACGAAATTTTCATAGTACTTATGCTTTAATATGAGAAACAAATTCGCTCAAATAGTTCTTCAGCGACAAATCTATAGATGAAAGCTAGCCATGTTATATCACTATACATTTTTGGCGCAATTTGATTGGTGAACAATATAATAATACAGATAATGTGCTCGCAATTGATCCTAAAAATTAAAGATTACCTGGGCATGTTATTATTAATATAATCATTATTATTATCACTTTTATTATACTATATTATAGTATATTATATATATTATATATATTATATTTATATTAATATATATATATATATTATATATAGTATATAATATATATTATTAATATATATATATATATAATGAAATGAAATGAATAATTTTAAATTTGAAAAAGATATTTATTTTTTATCTCATTTCTAGGTCAGTCATCGCCGCATCGATAGATGACTGGTACGCTTCGCCACTGTTAATATATATATATAATACTTAATACTATATATATATATAGATATATCTAATCATTTATCATATATATATATATTATATATAATATAATATATATATTTCTTTTCACACCACTCACGGGCAGAGCCCGATTTTCAAGGAGGGGGTTTGTTGCACGCCTCACAAAATCACAACTAACGCAAATTATCGCAGCATGGCCAGACGCAGGCTTTTAAGGTGGGGAGTTAAATTCGGCAGAGGAACACAGAGATGGAAGAGAATCACAGACAGATGTGGCAGGAAGAGAAGAAGGCTCCGAAGTGAACTTAGTCACACATTTAAATCTATGTGCAGTCTGACCCCTAGTGATACGGGGCGATCGTAAAGGTGAGATACCGAGGATAAGCTCTCGAGCACTCCTGCCGCTGCTGGTAACCGTGATAGAAAAGAAGATTAAACACCAACTCGCGCACTCAAAGATAGGGAGGGTCAAGAAGAACTGGAGAGGAAGAACGTTTATAAAGCGCATTTGGCCTTTGACTCGACTCCATCCAAAAGCCGGGTGAAGCCAGAGCCCCCCCCCCCCAGAATTGAGAGCAGTACTCCATACAAGGGCGGATCAGACCCTTGTATAGCTGGAGCAACTGGGAAGAGGAAAAAAGTCTCGCAGTCCTAACAGAACTCCCAGTTTCTTGAGGCCGCCCTAGCAACCGTTGTGATGTGAGGTTTCAAGAACCAATTTTTTTTTTTATGTTAAGGCAAGGATATTTATATGTCAACAGGAGGACGAGATAACCGTCGAAAGATATAGGAAGTTAGAAGGTGTCTTAGAAGAGGGAGATTTTGTAGAAGTTGAGTTTTTAATTAATTGAATTTTACAAGGGTAGACGATCCCCACCCGGAAATTCTATTCCAGATCAGCGAGAATAGATCGGAAAGAGATTAAGACGAGAGCAATTCTAGAAGTAAAAGAAGGGCAGAATTGAAATAGTTTGAAGAATGGAAGGGTCGAGTCATCGGCATATGGGTGAATAGAGTTAGATGTGCAGGTTGAGAAGATCATTAATGAAAAGCAGGAATAAAGTAGGGGATAGACCGAACCCTGAGGGACACCACTATTGACAGAAAAGGAGAAGAAGTCGCCCCACAACAACAGCCGATATGAGCGATTTGATTAAAGAAAACTAGACATAAGTAAGCAACGAGAAGGGGAAACCAAAGGAGGGGAGCTTGTGAGAGCGAGTGACGCGTGCCATACCCGGTCAAAAGCGTTGGATATGTCACAGCGCCACCACAAGTCTCGGCGTTAAGTTCCTAAGAGCGGATAAACATAAATCGTTAGATAGGAAAGTATATCCCAGTAGACTCGAGCGCCGAAAGCCGTACTGGCTGGCGATCGGAAAGAAGGAGATTCAGCATCGATCTAAGAAAATGAGAGTTGAGAAGAGTTTCAGATCTTAGATAGAATACAAGTAAGCTATAAGGCGAAAGGAAAAAGAGAAAAAATTAAAGAAAAAGAGAAAAAAATTAAAAAAAAAATTTAAAAAAAAAAAAAAAAAAAAAAAAAAAATAATAATAAAAAACCAAATAAAATAAAATAATAAAATCCATAGAGGATAAAGAAAAAAACAAAAAATGGATCAGAGGCGGCTTCTATTTTTTCGGAATAGTGTTGGACATGTGCGTGCTCCAACTGAGCGAAAGTGTTAGTATTGAGAACATCAGAGATTTAGTTGACGAGGGGCTGGGGATCGCACGGAATCACACTCCTCAAACTGGAGGAGCAATTCCGGAGCCACCGCCTTCCTCAACGTTCGTAGATTCAGGAGCCCATCACCGATCGATATGTATCACAAAGGCAAAAGAGGCAATAGGACCTGAGAGGGGAAGAGGAGGAGGTTGAGGAAGTCAGGAACTCCGTCCAGGGTGAGTAAGGAAATAGAGCCGAAGAGACTTGGCCTTTACAGTTGGAGATTAGCAACAGGAACCATCAGATCGAATAGGGAGGAAAGACATTTGGACTTTACAAGAGTGTTTGTTGGGTAGCTGTTTTTACAAAGGCCAGAAAGATTTGTCCAGTAGGAGAACCAAGGAGGTTAGGCACTTTCGTTTGATGAAACCCGCTTTGCTCGTCGAAGATATCCCTGCAACGATTTCTTGCTGAATGAAAACATTAGCAAGACGCTGGATCAGGAGAACAGAGTTCGATTTTTCCATCCTTATACGCGCTGTCTTGGCCTGAAATTGGCAGAGAACCAAGCACGATCGTCACCCTGCCTCGTAGCATCTCGGGATACGCGCAGGCCGCGAGGGATGAACTTGGTCATGCCCATCAACGATTACATCCCACTTAATTCAGCAGAAGTCTCGAAGCCGTCCACCAGAGGAGAATCGGAGAAGCATTATAGCGGGACAGCATAGGTTTTATGCAAATTTGCCTACTATTGCTCCTTTGTTTGGCCAGAAAAACGCGTCAGTGGCAGGATGGAGCGTTGGAGAGAAAGTATTAAAATAGAGATTCTATAGGTTTGTGTACAGATGTTACCAATTACGAGGCGAAGGTGGTGTATTTGATAGAGAGAGACTAGTTGGTGAAACATAGAGTCAATGTGGGTCAAAGAATTGGTTGGACGATTCCGGAATGTTGTAGTTTGGTTCTTTAATTAGTTGCTCCAGGATCGTTGAGGATGATGCTTAAATGATTCGGCCTTCGTCCCCACCTAACATCAGTATGTAGACGGAAATCCCCAACCATTCGTGTTGTGTACATTGGAAATCCCCTAAATACGCCGGACCTCAGTAGTTTGGATTGAGAGATTATACAGTTCTCGTGAGGAAGTAGTAGATATGCAAAAAAGGCATGGAAAATCTTTTTGCTAGGAGAACAGTATGAATTCGCCACTATAAATATTTAATTACTATTATATATATATATTTTATATATATATATATTATATTATATAGTTATTATATATATAGTATATATAGAGAGATTAGAGGGAGAGCAGAGGAGAGAGAGAGAGATGAGAGAGAGAGAGAGAATAAGCGAAGTAGAAAGAGAAGGAAAGAGAAAGAAAAGAGAGAGAAGAGAGAGAGAAGAGAGAGAATGAGAGACGAGTGGTTGAGAAAAGGAGAGAGAAGAAGAGAGAGGAGAAGAGGGAGATAGAGAGAAAGAGAGAGTAGGAGAGAGAGTAGAGAGGAGAGAGAGTAGAGAGATTTGCGCTGGAAGCGATGGACTTATTTACATGGATAGGTTGTGGTGTAAGGATACACAGTTCCAGAAGTTGCAGGACATTATAGTAAGACGCCAAATTTATGCCGAAAACTCATCTAGAATTTTCGTTATCAGTACATTTTTCATTTATATCATGATATTCCACCATTTATCTGGACTTAACTATGACACCAGTGATCCTTCGAACATATTCTGTAAGTCATTAGTCCACCAAGGTGTTCAGGATAATTTCTTGCCAGCCAAAGTTCAGTTCTCATATTTCATTATGTCTTCAGAGCTGACCTTCAATGTTGAAATTAAATAGGGTCTAGAATCAGAGATAATATTACTTAATTACTTTCAATTAACTTAATTTGTTTTCCAAATATGCTTTGCTAAGCAGTTCAAAAACTCTTTTTAACACAAACCTTTTTAAGTTCGCAAAAGATTAACCTCGGATCTCCGCTCTCCCTCACATAATTAACCCTTGTTACAGGGAAATTTGACATGGGAATACCCCCCCGCCCCCCCCCCACCCCCCCCACCCCCCCCCTATACCTTCCTGTATAACGCACTTCTTGCAGTAAAAAGACCATAGATGAATCGAACGAAGAGATAATGTAGAATTTCAGATATATAGGACATGATACGAATAATAACTTGGTCAAAATGCTCTAAACTTCCGTCTTCATAAAAGACAAGCACAAATAACTCAAATTAGCTGGGAAGAACATTTTTATTTTTATTTAAACAAATCGCTTCATTTTTTTTAATGCGTACAAATTTTTTTTTAAAAAATCACAAAAAGTTCACATCCTAGTACATTGTATAGAAGTTACTTCTCACAGTTCCTATGAGGAATCACATACGACTAACTATAATTATCAGTTTTATATATTATATAATAACTATAGATATATATATAATATATATTAATATATATATATTATAATATAATATATAACGGAATGTGAAAACGATATATGGTTTGAAGTAAGAACAGGAGTTAAACAGGAGTGTATTTCGCCTATATTGTATCATATTATA
>JABUQX010093642.1:7500-34269 GCA_015478945.1 Trachelipus rathkii | reverse complement strand
AATTATATATATATATTATTATATATTATATAATATATATACATATTATAGTATATAATATTATATATATATATATATATACCTATTATATATATATATATATATATATATATTATATATATATTATAGTATATATATAAGAGTATTAATATATATTATATATAGTATATATATATTATATATAGGTTATAATTTTCAAGGAATAAACCTTGAAATACACATACAACACCATATTATATATATATATATATATATATATGATATATTATAAGTATAAATATATATATATATATTTATATATATATATATATATATATAGTATATATATATGAAGGTAATATTTTTCAATGGAATAACCCTTGAAAAATACACACGTTATACAGTTATATAAAAAAATATATATATATATATATATATATATGTAATATATATATAGTAATATATATTATATATATATATAATATATATATATATGATATATATATATTTGTAGAATAAGAAATTTTAGAAGAAGTATTAATAGTTAGGCGTACCAAGAACATTTAGTCGGTAGTGCTTGGTATCATTCCCAGCTGAATTGGAGGCAGTACAGATGTATCTTCCAGCATCGTTTGGTTTTATGTCCTGAATCAAAAGTGTTCGACCGCCCCAACTGACACTCACCCGAGAATCAAGTCTGATCCCTTGGCCGGTGGCCGACTGTCTAATAAAAATGCCTTAAATAACAAAATTTAGAAATATTTTCCAAGAGATATTTATTTTATTAACTTGTTTTTTTCTTTCTATTTTATTTATGTGTTTAAAATAAGGTTAATTGCTTTGTAAATCTCGTCAATGTTGTGTATAAATGTGATTTTAGTGTTGTAGACTAATAATATAAAATATGGATAATATTTATTCTTACATCTTTTTAGAGATAGTAATAGGAAAAAAATTATGATATATGCGATAAACAATTCTTCACACTTCGTAAGGAAGATCAGAGAAAGAGAAGTCGAAGGCAAGAGAGGAGTAAGCAGAGAAAATTTAGAAACGAGGGAGATGGCCAGCGAAATAAAAGAGAATCGAGAAGAAGGGAGAGAAAAGAAGAGCAAAGAGTGATTCAAAACAGAAAATGGCTTCCATTTCACAACTACCAAAATCTCAGCAGTACTTGTCAACCAGCAAATAGTATAAAATAAAAAAAGTTTAGTGTATTTTTTAATTTAGTTATTTTTAAAAAAAATTTTTTTAACCACAATAATACTTTGTGGATTATACGATTAATCTATTAAAAAAAAATAAAAAATAAGAAAAACATGCAAAACCCACAAGGTATATTACGGGGTGAGTCCCCCGACCCCCTGGAGCCGTGAGTGTGATGGGTTCTAAAAAGAAAGTAATCTAAATATTTTCAGAATTTACACTGTTTGAACAAGAGCTATTTCGAGCAAATCAAACAATTTTTAAAGCCCATCTCCCGGTCTTGCAAGGAATGGAAAACTATATAAAAAAAAAAATGTATGATGCAAGTCCTAACCAGTCATCGACTGAGAGCCAAAATGTTTTTTTTTTTTTTTTTGTAGCTATCGATAGTTACAAAGATAATGGATTGGTATGGTCTTTTGTGTGAGGCGGCCAAATAAAAATATATATGATATAATATATAAAATCATTATATAGCTATATAGAATATTTGACACGTTTAGTTTGTTATAATATATATATATATAATATATATATAATATATATATATAAGTATAAATTTATAAATTTAAATAATACCAAATATAGTAATAAAAATAAAATTTAATAACTATATAAATATATATATATGTATAATAAGGAAGGCAGGCCTTTATTGTAAAATAACTTCTTTATTTGTATAAAATCAACGAAAACGGAGAGGTCGGATGTTTGAACCAATTTACTTCCTCAGTGGGCTTTCATGAATATCTCGTCTATAAAATAAATAGTTTTAACTTTCGTATTGATAGATTTTTCAAGTATGCTGGAACGTTCGTGGTCTTTTTGTTTTTTTTTTTTCGTCAACCATAACACGGAATATTATGTCTTTAAACAATAGATAAAAAAAAAAAACTACAATTTCAAAGTCATATGGAAAAGAGAAAGGTATGGAATTACTAATGACTAGCTCTGTTCAATCATATTTAGTGATCATTTAAAAGAGCGATCATGGAGATTTTATTTTTAATAATGCTCCAATGCATATTAACAACTCATTATGTTTAATCTGTAAATTTTATGCCTATAGTCGAACGTTCGGAAGGGAACACTTTCATAACACCGAAAAATCCTCTTTTCTTGGTGCGTCGATTATTTTTTTTTTATATATGCAATTATATATTTTTAGAATCCAAAATGTGCAGCCTTTTTAATTGGCGCAATTTCAAACACACAGCATTTTCTAAATTAAAATCATCAAATAAAATATCATATGATTCTGTAATGATTATGTGGCAACCCTTTGGCAAGTTATGGTCCTAATTATAAGTCTGTAATAAACAAATTTTCCTGGTTTCCTGAAGTCTTATTGAGAATTGTTCATTACGTGTATAGTCGTTTACGGAAAATTCTTATTTTTTTATAACGTTAATGATATTATTAAGAACAGTTGTAAAGTTAATGGAAGTGAATTTTAAGGAAATTTAATTCTCGAAGAGCGCATTCATATCATTATGACAGTAAATCATAGATCCTAATTTGTACAATGTATACAATGTCTAATAATTGAGTTTTAGCTTTAAGCATACCTTTAGGTAGGCACCGTAAATATAGAAAATAGCTTAATAAAACTGTTTAGTATTATGTTCAACTAATAAAATATATATATTAGTGATATATATAAAATCAACTATAATAATATATAATATAGTTATATTATGATGATAGTTAGTTATACATATATAGTAGATACTTATATATGTATAGATAGAATTATATATTTTATATATCATAGTATATTATATACTATATAATTATAATATGGACATAGTTACGGTTTAATATACCTTATTGATCTTAAAGTAAATTTTCATATGACATGTGATTATTAAATTGAAAGAAATATATTCTAATGAGAAATGAGTACAAAAGTTTAAATGGGAATAAAAGTTTTATTATTAAGTAAGGTTAGTTATGTTATGATGGAAAATGCCAGGTCAAAGGTAATGTTAAAATAAAAGCAGTGAAGTATCAAAATCTGACAATGTCCCTCATGACCTTGATGCGTGACGTTAATAATACATCTGTTAAAAATGTTCGCAGATTCCCACTCAATATAAAATATATATAAATATAACTGCACCAAATACATCTACACCTCATCATAACACACCACCTATATACTTTATTTATCGAACTATAATATATATATAATATAATTAAATAATATAATATAAGTATAGTATATATATTAATATATATAGTATAATTATAATATATTATATATAGTAATTAATAATATATATTTAATTAATATATATATATATATATATATTATATAAAGTAGTATTAATCAGCAATAGATATAGGGGTCGAGCCAGACGTGATGGGTTATCATAGGTGGTGGGACGTTTATTTCCAAAATATCTCACCGTATAGGGAGGGGCAGGAGGAACCCCCGCATCAACCCAAATACCATAGAATAGCGGTGGGTTCCGTGAATTAACCCTTCCCCGGTAAGGGGGGGGAAATTAAAGTCCTACCTCTTATTCGTTCACGTAAAGCCGAAAGAGAACCCAACTCTTTCCATCTTTGCGGGTTTACCCTTGTGGTGTCCTTAAATAAAAAAATACCCAAGGGTAAACCGTCAAAGATGGAAAGAGTCTGAGGCGTCTTCTCGGCTCCTATCCGGAGTGAGTAAATTGACAGTATAGAGGTAAATTTCCCCCTTCGGAGAGTCTCCGGAACCCGCGCTCTTATATATTTTGGGTATTAGTCTAGCGTGGTGTGTGCCTTCACACCTCTTCCTACCTACGGTGGTGAGTACGAATAGGAAAAACTAGTCCCCCTACTTATATGTTTCCTCTCTCCGTCGGCTCAGCCCCGAACCTACTTTGGCTGTTATAAATATACCATATATATTATATAATTATATAATATATCATATAATATATATATATATATATTATATATAATATTAAGTATATATATATATATATATACTAATACTTATGGTATATATATAGTATTATTAAATAAGCAAAGGGCTTGTAACAACAAAATCTAATCACCTTTAGTGATTGCTAATAATCGGGCAAAGGAAGCATATTATTCTTCAACGCCTTAAAAAACTCTCTCGAAATATAAAAAAATATTTCGGCTGAAATTCATAACATTGCTAGCTTATATTTTTTTTTAATATTTATATTTGATTTATTATCTAAATTATTAATATATAACATTATAGATATTAAAAACATTTTACCCTTAAGAGACTTTATTATTAGGTAATAAAATTCAATTCATTATTATTCTATACAATTATTTGTTCTAAAAACTATATAATGTGTGAATAAAATTATACTGTTGAGTATATTCATATAATAGGTATCAAATTTACTTTACCTACGTTTTTACTATAATAATGATATAATCGCTATTAGTATTAGTATATAGTATATACTATATATATCATATATATATTATAATATAGTAATTATATATCATATTATATATATATATATTAATTAATATAGATTTTAATATATATATATATAATATATTATCTATATATATATAATATATATTATATATATATATTAATATTAATATATATATTAAATATATTAGTATATTGTTTAGATTAAGGCCATATTTCTACCGTTTCAAATAAATTTATATGCCACTCAATACTCATGCATATGTATTTAAAAATTAGAAAAATAATAAATCTTAGAATTGATAAGAATGAATTGTTTTATCTCCATTTCAATAAAGTCGACATCTTTTATGACAATACTTTATTATTACCGTTCTATATTAAATGGTGATAAAAAATTTAGTAAATTTATTTATATTAAGAGGTGACTCTCACCTCCCGATTTTTCATAAATAATTTTTGCATCATGTTATAACTGCAAATGTACTATTAAAATATATTAAAATAAGAATATAATTTAAATAAATTAGGTGTAAAAATTCTTTACAAATTTTTATTTATTTGATCTATATATAATATCTATCATATTTACACTCTAATATCTTATAGGTTATATTATTTATTAGTTTTTAACTTTTTTTATTTTTTATTTATCTATAATATATTAATATATTAGATATATGATTATTATATATTTAATATATATATATAAATTAAGATAATATATATTAATAGGTATTATAATATGGGAGATTAGTGTATATAATATTAGGTAGATGTGATCGTATTTTATTATATAGTTATTAATATATATATAACGTTTGCTATGATTTATATTAAATTATTAATAAGTATATATATATATATATATATAATATTATATATTTTAAGTTTAATAATATAATATACTGATAGTACATCTAACCATCATATCTCTGGTAGGTAGTATACGTGAGTGTACAGGGATCAAGAGCCCCTGTATATAATTACCTCTTAAGAAACATATTAATAAATATATATTATATAAACATAGTTTGATGTAAGTAGATTAATATGTGTTGTATAGTTAGTAGTTAATATATTAATATAATATATAGTTATATTATAATATATAATAATATATTAATATAATATGTGTAGATAATTATACAGGCTATATGATATAATATATGAATATTATATTAATATTAATATATTAAATAGTTATTAATATATATAATATATTTATATATATAATATATATATATCTATATTAATATATTATGGAATTTTAAATTAATAAATAATGGCCTTAACACACTATTGGTCATTTATTTTTTATTGACGCGAAAGATAAGATGTAGAATAAATATTATATATTATATTTAACTTTTAAAATATAGATATAACGTAAGAAATAAATTCTATTTATCATTTAAAATAAATGTCAGCAAGAAAATTTGTTAAGTCAAAAAATTAAAAATATAAATATATAGATAATATATATATATATATTATAATTTAAATATTATATATATATATATATATTAATATATATTATTATGAATATTATATATTATAATAATATATATATAATATATATATATATAATAATATATATATATATAATATATATTATATATAATATTATGATAGTTATATTTAAATATTATTAATTATATTAATATTATATAAATTTATATAATATATATATAATATATATATATATAGATATATAATATTATATTAATATATTATAATATTATATATTGTAACTATAACTTTTATACTAATAGTTTGTTCTACTTTAGCGACGGTGATTGTTTATTTATTTTCTGACGACAATAGAGCAGTTAAGAGACGATGCACTCGAAAGTAGAGAAGAGAGATAGGAGATGAAAGAATCTGGAGAAGAGGAGAGTGAAAAAGAAGAAGGAGTAAGATAGATTGCTTTGACACCTTAATAATTGAGACAGAGCGATTTAGTACTAGACATTTTGAGTTTGTAGAAGTGAAGATAAGATATGCGAGAGGTAGTAAAGGAGGCAAAGATCACGTGAAACAATTATAAACACAAATAAAACTAAACCAAAAAAAACATATTATGGAAAATCAAAAAGTAAAAATGAATAAAAATATCACACACAAATAGTTTAAAAAAAAAATTGAATATCTCGCTAAACAAGTACGACATACTATACAGAAAACTAAAATGGTAATCAGCTAGGAAATAAAGCACTGTGGTACAATTAGTATGATAAAATTTATATTCCCCTTATCCTTGATTAAAACAAATTACAGAATTTTAACCTAGCTTTAGCGAACCGACTCTTCCCACCGAATAATCAGTATGTGGCTGGGAGTCTAATGCTCTCTCGGAACCTCTAAAGTGGAAGGTACGGATTTGAGGGTACTATTCCCCCCCTCGCGGGAGGGCTCCGGAACCGGCGTCATTGGATTTGGTGTGTTGGTCGCCGTAGTGTTCCTCATTCGCCCCTCTCCCCTATGGCGACTGGTTATGAAATCGCGTCTCCTCACCTCTGTCCCCCATATCGCTCGTATCCGCACCTCCCATAACAACGCATTGATGTCCCAAATAGTAAAAATTGTTTGTCTGATAATGTTCTGTACTTCTCAAAGGATAACATTTTTTCCTTATACATACCTCTAAAGTTAATAAGCTTATTAAAAACTGTCGTGCATTCAAATCGACACGGAAATGTCCTTCTTATTTCCACTTCTGATGAGGGCACAAATGTATAATTGTTGTCTATACAATACTTACTTAATCCTCTCATCTTCATTTCCTCTTCTTCCTCTATACTCATATCATTATCTCTCTGCTTTTTGGTGGGGTATATTCTGAACTACTTTTATATTATAATATTATTATTACCATTAGTGGATTAAAGAATGAATCCCAATCGAGCTATCGAAAGATATCGATATTTTCAGTCGATATATTAATATATCTATATCATCTATGAAATACCTTATATCTATAATCATACATTATAAAAGTAAATAATTCAATTACACTTCTATAATCTTAGCACTGGCGTTATTTAACTATTTTCATTCAGCATTAGTACCTTCATTTCCATATGCATATTTGGACAAATTATAATTATCAAATGTTTTGCTGCTAGTTAGTTGAATAACTTGTTATTAATTGAAGAAATATAATATAGAGTACGTTTTTAGTAAATATAACTCAAAATCTCTCAATTCGCTTTTGAGTAAACTCTCACTACTAGAAAGAAAATCGTAAGATTCTATATTAGCCAAGGCACTTTTCTATAGACTGATTTTTATTTGATTTATAATGAAATACTCCTAACCAATTAAACTTTTTACTCCATACCCAACAACACCTTTCCGCTCTATCTCCTAGAAAGAACTATATATTTATCTCTAAAATGCTTTTGTTTGTGAGAGTGAATTCACTTGGATTGGAATACTTTCTAATTCTAATAATAATTAGTGAATCTAATTAGTGAAGTTGATTGATATCTCGTCATCATATATAGATTTTGTGCTCTCAAACTTCGGATTTATTCACGTAACAATATGTGAGAAATATATCATATATTTTGTCATATATTTCAATATTATAATATAACTAATTTTATATATTATTTATAATAATATTATATATTATAATATATATATACTAATTATTATTATATATATAGGTTCTTTTTCGTTAAACCCCCAACAACGATATATCGATTATTTATTTATATCATTATTCCATTATTAAAATATAATTTTGCATAACATTTCTATTCAAAATTTAAGAATAGATAATTTATTTATTTAATTTATATTTGATGTATTGCTTCCAGATCTCTTTGAAATCAATTGTTTAAGTGTAATTTTCTCACAGTGTCTATTAGTGAATTATTCTACTATAGTTTCTATTATGAAAGAGCTTTAATAAAGTTAGTTAACAGATATTAACTATTAAAAGAAAAAGTTAGGGCGTTTAATGTTCAATCATATTTATTTACGAACAATGGGAGAAAAGAAAAAATTAAAGAGAGAAATTACTTATTTGAGGAGATATTAAAAGAAATAGGTCAAATAATCCTTCTTCAAAGTTAAGACATATAAATTAAATTGTTAGCTTTACTTAAAAATAATCGATTAAATTAGAGGAAAAGTAATCGATTATATCGGATGAGGTGTGGGGGGTAGCCGAAAAGAAGCCTATATATATATATATATATAATTGATAATATATAAGAAAATATAAATATAGTATATATATATATATACTATTGGATTATATTGATAATATATATAAGTAATAAATAGATAGATATATATGAAGATATCGGTTTAGTTCTTCTATATATATAGTATAGGAAATGAAATATCCTGTAAAATATTGATTCGAAGGATATTGATTTAATTCAAGGATAGTGATATACAGACTTATGAATGCGATTGCAAAATTACAGAGAACCCAACCACGGCTCACAAAAAAGCGGCCATACTGGGCTGAAATCAGCCACCATGGGAGGAGAGATTGCATTGTACGATATTAACATAGCACAATCCTATCATGTAATAAGATCACCAAGAAATCATTACCATTGTGTACTACAATCATCGAACCACAAACACGTGGAATTCTCAAAATATCGTGCATATCTATGAGTCTTTTCTTAAATAAGGGCGAGACCAAACTTGTGGACAAATACTCTGAAAGTTACTACCGATAACATACTATGTGATATAGCAACTGTATATACTGACGCATGACCTCTTAGTGAAAACGAAAACGATGATACGATTTGATTATACCTTCATGTATTATTTATTTTGACTCTATCTATTATTGCTTGCTTTCCAAACAGTTTGGAGAGAGCCACTTTTTGAGATTTTTTTTGTGATAAATCGAGCACCGCATAATCCATTTTCTTGGTCTATCAGTACTCGAGCCAAGTCTGAACCATTCATGTCATAGCTAAATCCTTTATTCGAGTAATAACCTAGGTGAAGAAACTTACACTTTTTTACTATTAAGAATCATTTGCCCACTATATGTCCTACGCAACCAAAGAAGTTTATCAATGATCATTTTGAATGTCTTTATGCATAATCCGATCAATTATGTTCACCAATGAGAAGTTAGACTACTTTGGTTAATCATCTGGCCAATAATCTTAGAATACCTTGACATTTTAGAATCCGATCTAATCATTTATAATAAATGAGGAAACAGTAGGTAGGCCCAGTAGCAGAACCTTGTGGACACCACTCTTCACCACTTCCCAGGGGATGACTTATTGCCATGGTTAGTAGTATACATTGCCTTCTATTACACAACCACTCTTAATCCAACCATGTACCACTCACGCCTATTCACATTGCAATAACTTTTGAATCAGCCTTTTGTGGGGAACTTTATCAAAGGCTTTGCTAAAGTCAAGATAAATAATATCAACTGGTTCTCCTTTGTCAATGCAGTTAGTAATGCATTCTATAAATTCTAAAAGGTTTGTTGACACGATCTGCACTTTTAAAAACAAGTTAGGAGTTATGCAATATGTTTTTATCATCCAAATATTTCTCTATATGACCTTTCAGTAACTTTTCCAAAAAATTTTACAACCTTAAGCTAACTGTCCTATAATTTTCCAAATCTTCCTTACTACCTTTCTTATAAATAGGCACAACATATGTTGCTTTTTAAGTACTCTGGTACCTCCCTATATGTTAGTGATCGCTTAAAAATCAAATACACTACCTTTGCAATGCTGCTACTACCTTCCTTCAAAATTCTACCTTATATACCATCAGGACCTGCAGCTTTGCTTGGGTCAATATGATCCAGTAAAGATTTAATCTCTTTTACCTCAATTTCAAATTCTTTAAGTTTTTTTATTACATGTGTACCATAAAAATTAGAATCCAAACTATTATTCTAATATTTTCTTAGTAAATTTACATTGACGCAAAATTAGCATTGAAAATGTTAACCATTTCCATATCTGAACTTACCAAATTTTCATCAATTTTAACTGAACCATTTGTCCTATTCTTACATTTAAATTTCTAAAAGCTAAAAAAAAAAAAGAAATTTCAGCTCCTTATTACTATTCCTTGCTAAATTAATTTCTGCCACTCATTTTGCCTCTCTTATTGACTGGTAAAGTCCATTTCTTATTTTCTTTCAATTTTCTAAATCTTTCTCCCTACTACTACCCTTGAATATTTTAAAACATCTACGCTTTTTACTTTTTGTTATTGCTAAACCTTTTGAGAGCTATACCTCCTTCTGCACACCTCCATCTAATTTAGGTCTGATATTATAATTTATGTTATCTCTGGGCTTGATGCAAAGAAAGAGATTGGTTCTAAAGGTATCACTCCTGTGTTTCTCAAAACTTGTACTCAAGGTTTGCACTCAGCCTTGGTAAACTTTTTCGTCATTAGCTATCCAATGCAACAGATCAAATGTTAATATATATTATCTATATATAATATATCTCTATATATCTATATTCTTATTATCTTATTATTTATATTCATTCATTTATTTCTTTATCAACTTATATTATATTTATTTATTTTCTATCGTAACTTTATTTAAGTATTTTCTATTTATTCTATTATTCATTCTTTTTATTCGATTTTTTTGTTCACTCAATTTTCATTTCTTTAGGTGTAAGTCGGGTGATTTCGTCACTTCTCAATTACAAATAAATAAATAATTAATTATAATAAACAAAATAAAATTTATTTCTGCTTCATAATTTTATAGGTCTACTGCGGTAAGTTAATACATCATATTTTTTATTTAGATTCATATTTTAAGTACTAGAAAGGTTTTGATATCTTTTTTTAAGTATACCAAATGCTAGTAAATATATGAGCTTGCCCAAAGCTTGAAGAAATTTCTCAAACGTACTTTTGGAATCAAATCAGTTTTTTTTTTAATCTTTTGCTGGTGGATATATAATGAAAAATTGTGGTTCCTGATTTTTGATTTATTTTTTTAAGTATACCAAAAGGTAGTAAATGTAAGGCGAATCTTAACGAAATAAAAATTTTTTTTGATCCTCCATAAGCAGTATTCTGTGGTCAATTAAACGGGGCTCATCTAATCATTTTATATTTGGTCTATTTTCCGATTTACATCTTTTGCTTCAGCCTGATAACAAATTGATTGAGGGGTGGCTCGGACCACATTGTTTTTTCGCTGATATCTATTGATCGTATTATTGAAATAAAAATTTATTTATCTGATTAAGGTTATATGTGCAAATAAAAGTATCTGTATCATTTAAGTGAAAAGATCTTTCATTGTGGTATGTAGACATTTTAATGGTAAATAACTCGGGATATTTTTGAAAAAAGTGTGGGTGTCAAAATTTTGGGTCGATGAGTGTGTGATCTGACTGACACTTATTTATTATTCGTATTTTATATTGATGACACTTTATAGTGATAATACTTTTATAGTTCTGACACTTTTATAGTGATGCTTTCTGATAAAGGCACTCTCATTCGTAGAGATGACACTTTCATAGTTAAGGCACTTTGATTGTGGTGTTTCTTTTTTTATTGTGATGAATTTTTATAGTGATCTATTTTCAGAGTGAATGCAATTTCATGGTGGAAGCACTTTTGTAGTGATGCACCAATAATGTAGATGGATGCACTTTTAGAGTGATGACAATTTCGTAGTAAGGTAGTGATGGCACTCTAACAAGAATGTAGAAGGATGTACTTTTGTAGTGAGGCACTTTCATAATAATGTAGTGGGATTCAATTTTATAGGGATGACACTCTAACAGTTCTTTTGCATTGATAATACTGTTGTTGGTTCGTTTGTTTTTCTTTAAACGATAATCTGTACATGCATGTATACACAGCAAGCATGTATATACAACAAGCATGTATACACATTCCAAATTATACACTGACGTGAATATATTCATAATCTCATATAACTTCTCTTGCATCACATGCATACCTTTTTTTGAATAAAGGTTTCACCAAGTGGGCCTAGCCCTATTCTAGGAGGGTAACTGCTCTAGGTAATTGCTACCTAGGGTTCGGACGAGGGATCGAACCCGTGTCCCCTGCCTTGCGACTTTGTCATTCTAAGGATTTTGCTATGGAGACATATACACATATGCAAAGATACATGTATGCCTGCACAAATTCTCAATTAAGAACATACATACGTATATAGGGTTGATTAAGTACCGGAATTTCTGCGCACCGCACCGCACCGCACCGCACCGCACCGCATCGCACTTGAGTAAGTGAACCACCGCAGAATGAAATAACAAATTGTTTTTTGAGAAAAAACGTGAGATTAATCTAGGTAGACATTGTTGATCGCGCTGTCGGCAGACTACGTAAACAGGTGATATGTATATGTTATGTTATTGTGTTTATTCTGTTTATGTTAGTCTCGATTATCTTAGTTGTTTGTTGTTCATTAGTCTAATGAGCTGTATTATTGGTATTAGGTATCGTAGAACTATGGATTTTAATGGGGGGTTTGGGTGCTTTAGTGAGGGAGATTTTAATTTATGTATTTTTAATTTTATTTAATTTTATTTTGAATAATTTTTGGCAACTTTATGCGACGAATTTTTGTCTTGATCTTTTTTAAAAATACTTTTATATTCAATACCCTCGTATCGTTCTAACTCTGTGAGAGTGGTAATCCTTACCCTGTGGCTTCTGCTTGTTAATTGAATGGTATGGTGTTTTTGGCATTTCCATTTGTTTCGTAGGTTAAAATACCTCCTAGAAGGGAGAACCATCACATCTATCTCATATTATAGTGGAGTTGTACGTATTCTTGCAGAAATAAATTATTATTTATTTATTTATTTATTTGATAATAAAACTGTAACACCGTATTAAAATGAACTTTGTTCTATATTTACTTATTAAGTTATTAATATTCAGGTTACATAAACTCTTGCACAGAAAAGTTCATCTACCTTTAATCGATAAATGGAGTCTTCAGTTTTCTTTTGGCGACAATCTTGATCTGGTTGGCCACCACTGGGGCCCTGTTCTGAAGGTTCCACAAGGCCTGGATCTTAGCTATGGTCCTCCTCCACTGTGAGCCTAATCCTTTGCAATTTATGGATCTACGAGTCCCTCTCAATCTCACATACTGTTTGTTCTTTGCAAAGTTAGTTTATCAAATTTAAAATGGGTAATGCTCAAGGTTAATATAAAATGAAACTGGTATAGTGTGGAAATACTCACATTTAAAAGGTATATCCTCTAAATTGTGAGCATTTAATTAATAAAATTAAATAGAAAAAATACTTAAAATCTTTTTTCAAGTCATGAATCTATAAATTCATTTTTAAATAGGTTTTAACAACAGTTTATTCTACGTTCAGTTTTAATTTACAGTTACTAATAGATATAACTTTCAGTTCATTATAATTTCATATTATTCACTATTGTCAAAATTTTAAAAGGTGTTATTAAACTAAAAATAGTTGTTTTCAAGAGTTAAAAGGAAAAGTTTTTTTATTATCCTTCATTCGGAAGAATCTACTTGAAATAGCAAGATTATATTATAAGTCCCTTTTAATATTAAAAGGAAGATAAGTACTTATTATATATCTTCACTTTTATAATAATATTAATATCTATACTTATATATATATCTTCAATTTTTCATATACATTAATCAGAGGGGGCACTGTCCGTCTTTAGTCCGCTAGTCGCCTAGTCCGCTACCGAGTGAGCAACTACTCAGAGAATAAGTGCGTGACGAGCGGAGGTGCGGATCGTCAGGAAAATTAGCGGACACTATGCACGTGTCGGATCTCAAAAAAGTTTCGCTCTTTTTGTTCCGCCCTTTTTAAAATGAAAATTATAGTTTCTAACTTATTAGAGTTGTTATTGGTTGTATAATAAGACAATATAATTTTGCATCTAATTTGCTGATCTAATTATACTTTTAGTCTAGACTTATTGTTTTTAAATATTAAACTTCCAAAAATAATCCCAACCTCCTAAGGTACCAATATATATAATAAAATAAACATATTAAATTGATTTGATAGACTCATATGGCTAATTTACCTCATCTTATAACTTTTTATGTAATTATTATTATATACGCTATATGAACTAGAGGCCATATTCTCAATCCAATATTTTTGTTTTTTTGGTTTAAACCAGCATACAAAAATATATATCTATATATATATATTATATTTATATATATATATATATATATATATATATTATATATATATTTATATATAATATATATAATTATTATATATATATATTATATATATTATATATTATTTTTATTATTTATTCATATTATGATTATTATATAAATATTATTATACTATATAATTATATATAATTATAATTTATATAATATATAATTATATATTAATTATTATATATTACTTATATTTATATATTATATATTATATCGGTCACTCGGTAGTTTTGCACGGCAAATCAAAATATATATAGTAATAGTACTATATATATATATTATTATATATATTTATATATATCATTTAATATATTATATATATATATATATATATAATATATATATATATATTATAAATATATATATATATATTTATTTATAGTATATGGTTATATAGCAAAGTTACCCGCATCGTATCTCGAAAACTAAGAATAGGTACAAGAAAATCGGATAACATTAACTATGGAATCAGCGTACGAAAATTGGAAAGGAAATGAATAAAAAAAATTTTTTTTTTATTTATTTTTTCTTATATATTAATTCAAAACTAGATATGCTAGCAAGAAACTAATTAAACAATATTTAGAATCAGCTCATGAAATATGTATGAAAAAAGATTTTTTTTTTAATAAGGAATACCCCAGGGTAAACCGCCAAAGAATGCAATAGAGTCGGCCGGTCTCGTCGTCCTCCTGGGGACGACGAGGTGACTATTTCCCCTCTCCGGGGTAGGGTTCTCCGAGAACCCCTGCTTCTTTCGGTATTTGGGATTTTATCGCAGGGGTTCCTCCGCCCTCTCCCACTACGGGGTATTGGAAAAGTCCCCCCCTTGCTCCTACCGCGTCGGCTTCGAGCTCCCTAAAAGAAATGTTTATACGCTGATTCCATATATGTTATTAGTTTTTCTCTACCTATCGTAGTTTTAGAAATAATTAAAAAAAAAAAAAAAGTTAATTTTTTTTCATTTCAATACATTTCATACGCTGATTCCAATATATGTTATCAGTTCTTTCTTTGTATACCTACCTTAGTTGTCGATTCATGCGTGGGTACATTCTTTGGTTTGGCCTAACTTATATATTATTAATTAATATATTATATATTTAGTTATATACTTATTATATATATATATTATATAAATTATATATATGTATATTATATAAATTGTTATATATATTTATCTATATGTATATTTATTATATATGTATATTTTATATTTTATATATATATATATTTATATATATATTTTATATTATATATTGTATATATAATATTTTAAAATATATTTCAATAAAATGCATATATATAATATATATAATTAATATATTTATTAATATTATTATATTATATATATATATATTATAAGTATATTATATAATTTTATACGCTTTTAATAGCCTTTAGTATATATATATTCGAATATATATTTATATATATGAAAATTTAATACTTTCTTAACTCACCATCTTTTATTATAAAGAGATCCGAAATTTTCGTTTTCCTTCTCTTTTCATATGTATTATAAGTGATCAACTGACTTGTATTTACCACATTATTCTTTACAGTTTGAAATTTTAATATGGCCATACAAACACTCAGGAAACAATTTTTTTATGAAACTAAAATCGAAATACGAATCCAATATACCGTAGAAATATATACAATAAGAAAAATATAAATTAGAAAAATATTCATATAAATAATATACCAAATTAGAAATATACACTTGAAAAATATTCAGAAGAAAAATATACATTGGCAAAATTTATTTATATTCCGGGGCTGAGAATGACTTCAAACGCTGGTTTTTCAACGACTCTCCGTTGTAGTCGAATAAATTATATTAAAATTGTTCGAATGAAATAGGTCGATTATATAAGAGATAGATAACGTTTAGCCATAAAATATATTATTTAAATTAGTTAATTATTTAATTATTGTATTAATAATATTATTCATATTTTGCTATGCAATTTAAATGGGGAGATTATTTTAAAAAAATAAAAATGATATACATTCGTGAGGCACATCCAAAGTTGCCTTTTGCCCTATAGGAATAAGGACTATTTTTTTGATCCAGGAGATAATGTAAGCAAATTGAACGAGTTGCTACTTTTAGGTCTAGGGAATCGTGTAGAATTTCGGGTATGCGGCTTATCAGACTTCGAACGAATCATAATTTATATACATTTATATTATATTAATAAAATTTATATATACTATTTATATAATTATATTTTATTTCATTATTATTTATATATATATATAATATATATATTATTATTAGTATATATATATGCTGATTTAATTATTTGAATGATTAAATTAAAGTAGGCGTTGCCTACTCTGCCTACCCCAAAAGCCGCCACTGATATATATATATATATAATATATATTTATATATATCTATTATATTATATGTTATAGTTAGATATATATATACTTATATACTAAATTATATATATATCTATTTATATATTATATATATTTGGGTTTACACAGAACTGATTTAATAATAGCTATATTTAATTATTATATTATTATTATTATATATAATATATATTATTAATATATTATTATATATATATATTTATTATATATAATATATTATTTTTTTATTTATATTATATATTAACTATAATATATATATTTATAATAGTATATATATAATAATATATATAATATACTATATATATATATATATATATATATTTATATCATATATATTTATACGTATATATATATTATATTATAAAACTTATGATTAAGTTTATACTTTATATATATATATATATATATATAATTATATATATATAAATATATAATATATATATTAGATATATAATCTATAATATTATATTATATTATTATATATTATTATATAGCTCCGAGCTGTACGTAGGCATTAGGCATCGACTCTGCAGTGAGTCGAGGTTTCAGGGAGTCTACTAAAAGTCTTGGACGAATCAGACCTCTTCATGGGGACAGGTGGTCAAATATTGCAGAAGTTGAGGTCAGAATGATTTAGGTCAGGATCTTAAATTAGCATGGACTGCATGGATGTGAACTAACACCAGCACTTCCTCTCCACCAAGGATCTTTCCCTTTCAGCAATGGTTCAGAATTTCTTGACTTTGGTACATAAAATTATAATACTACCTACATTCCCTAGTTTTGCGGCTGTATGACGCTGGTATATTTGTATTGGTGGGGATTTATCGAGCTGGCAAAGAATTGTACGCCTTAAACTGCTTAGTTAATGTCTTGAGCATAGGCTAATATTTTTTGAAAATTAGGTAATATGGATCTCTTGTTCTCTGACGAACAAGGGTGGAGAAAGAGGAATATCTTTGAAATAATCTAAAAAGGAATTATTCAATTTTACAAATAAGGATTATAAATAAATTTTCTGTAAGGGGAATTATATTACTATTAGTATTATTATTTAAAATCTTTGTGACGTCGCACATTTTTTAGCGGGAGTACGTTGGACGTGACTGACTGCGACTAGCTCGGAGGTTGATGGTCTGAATAAGTTGCCTGGAGGAGCGCTTAGCGGTACTCGTTTTATCGGAGGTGCGGAGGTGCGCCTAGCACGGGACGACCCCTAAATCGCAGCGGGTGCCCCAAAACCCTTTTTCTCTGATTATTATTATAAGTATATATATATATATATTATATATATTATATATATTTTAATTATATTATAATATTTATTATATATATATATATATATATATATTTAATTTATTATATATACTTTTATATATATATATACAATTATTATATATATAATATTACTTATTAAATATATAATATTTTTAAATTTATAATATATATAATATATTATATATTATATATATATATTAAATATATATATATATATATATATATATATATATTATATTATTATATATATATATAATATTATTCATAATATATACTATTAGTATATATTATAGTATTATTATATTATTTATATGATTATATACATATTATCATATACTAATATAAAAATTTATGATAATAGTGTTAGTGATAATATTGAAAATATTTTAAAAAATTGTGACTAAAACATTTGCAATTCATAGTAAACCCAAAAATCTCACAGATGTGTTTCTGTAACCCTAATCTTTTCATTATGATACGAGAAGTTTATTCATTCAATATAATTTTTATGTAGCAAAATTTGTTATGCAACACATAAATTCTGATTTGCCGAGTTAAGAGGAGTCATCCCCCTATTTATCCATCCCCCCTCACCTCCCTATCCTTGATAATATAGATAATAACTTCTCTTGTTTCTTCCTTCATCTTCAGAGTGGGAACTGAGAAGGCTATCTTATATAATATAAAGGTTAGTTATCGTGAAGGACGTAGAACTGGAATTTGGAAACGCTTAAAGAAATTCATGGTCCCCTTGGAAATTTCGTAATATAATATAATTAATCAGATAATTAAACTAATAATAATTTATTAATAATACATAATAATATAATAATAAATAAGAATAAATAATAAATAATAATTAATTAAATAATAATTAATAATATAATTAATAATAGTAATAATAGTAATAACGCCCTCTGTCGGAGCTACATAAATATATTTATCTATATTCAAACTAAAATAAATATTAATGTAAGTTGAAATTAAAAATTATTATTTCTCTATAAAACATTGCAGATATTAAACAAATATTTGAATCAAATAAAGGCAATTAGCTATACAATATAAAAAGTTAAATATGGCCCAAAGAAAATCCCAAATTTATGAGGAGTCAGCGAACGTAATTAAATATTATATGATTTAAAAAAAAAAGAAAAAAAGAAAATGTATCTAAATAACGTAATATGATGGCCTAAGCTTTGTTAGTATTTTATAAAGGAAATTAATTTTATGAATGAAAAACGGTTGCTATAGAGTATAGACAAATCACAACGCTCTGAAAATTTGGTGTTGATCGGACAATTAGGAAAAAAAAATATCTTATATATACTTTTATGCTCTTGTCTTTTGACAAAAGAGTTATATAATAAAAACAACCCTAAAAACGTTATATCTTCGTTTCATGTAATAAGTCACGTGATTATATGAAGTTGTGCCCAACAAAAATTTTTTTTGTTTATTTATCTCCGCAGAGATCTTAACACACCGAACTATCTTTATTTCAAGACAAAAATTCGGAGCATTGCTATTCTATAACAAAACACCTGTATTAACAGCAAAAGCGCTTAGCTTGGTTATAATGTAAAAATTAGTACATCCTAATAATAATAATAATAATCAATAATAATAATAAATAATAATAATATAATGTAATTAATAAAATACTGATAATAAAATTAATAATAATAATAGATAATATAATAATATATATATTAATAAATCAATAATAATATAAATAATAATAATTAATAATAGCTTTCTTTTTACATCATTCTTTTTCGTTTAAAAACTTTACATTTTTTCAGTTTTCAAGTTTTTTTGGTTTTAGGTGAGATTAAATTTATTTAGGTGTTAATGGCTTTAAATTTTAATGGTTTAAAACTTTCTTGAGAAATAGTTAAAAAAGGTTTAAGTTAAAGTTAAGAAGTTAGGAGTAAAAGTACAGCTGTATCACATATTTCTAAAAATTAGTTCACAAAATTTTTATAACATATTTAAATTTTTTTTCTATAAATTTCATTAAAATAAATTATTACATATTTATTATAAATTTAAATAAATTTTATTATATATATAAACTATATAATATAATATATATATATTATTTAATTAGTATATAATAATATATTATATATATCTATTATATTATTATATAGTATTAGCCATATTCATCACTATATTAAAGACCAGTAATGCGAGCGGAAAATACCGTATTATTATTCTATTATTATTATTTTTCATCTCATTATTATTATTGGGTCACGCCCTCTAGAGAGCCCACAATCCATATTCTCAAAAGCTACCAACAGGCTCTCTTATGGTATAAATTCAACTCTCTACGAATCAGAAAACTTGAAAAATATGTTAAACAAAAAAAAAAATTTAATGTAAAAAAAATATCAGAAAGGTATACAATAGCTACAGCGAAAAGGAAATACACTGTTTTGGTGATCCTCCTTTTAAAATTTTAGCTAGGAAAATGTTAAAAAAAAAATAAAAAAAATTTTAAAAAAATTAGTTGTTAATATTATAGTAATATGGATTAGAGAGCCTATTTAGAGCCCTTTTATTGGTTACTCCGTTATAATATAAATAGACTTTCTTATTAAAATTTTGCTTTTTTGTAACTAAAGAATACCCCAAGGTTATACCGCACCGATAGGCGGAAGTCGGGGTCTCTCGGCCTTCGGGGAACTACGGAAGGTTAGGACTAATTCACGCCCCCTCCGATAGGTATTTTGGGCTTTTGTTCGCCGAGAGGGTTTCCTCCGCCCCTCCCCCTATACGGGTATGGGAAAGTTCTCCCCTCCCCCCCATGTTTTTGGTTTCCCTCGTGCGCTAGAACCCCTAAATTGCCGTGTGTCCTTTTACAAGATATATTAATATATATATACACATTGTCCTAGCACCCCCCCAAAAAATTGCCAATTTTTAATGTTTATTTTTTTTTTTTTTTTTTTTTTTTTCTAAGTTTTCCTAACCAAAATTTTATAAAGATTCCAAAAATGTATTTCATATTCTCTGTAAGCGTTATGTAGTTTACAGGATATGATCTTTATTTTTTTCATTTTTTTTTTTTTTTTTTTTTTTTTTTTTGTTTTACAGTTTCCTCGGTTAAATTTTGCCAGGATTCCAGCATGTATTTCTTTTTCTTGTAGCTGTAGTAGTTTGTTGGATATGATTGTGGCTTTCTAGAGGCGGCCATATAATTTAATTATTATTATTATTATTATTATTATATTATTATTATATTATTATTATTATTTTATGTATTGATTAATTATTATTATTATTATTATTATTATTATATTATTGATTATTATTACTATTATTATTTATTATCTGAAATTGATTTTTTTTTTTGTTTTCGCAACACCGGCTAAGAGCTTGGCGAAGTTCAGAAAACAACCGAGAGACTTTCGAACATTTCAATAAATTTAAAATATGATTTTTAATTTTCCGCTACCAATAAATAAATAGGCGTTATATATATATCATATATATACTATATATATATATATATATATATTTATTGATTATATTATATTATATATATAATATATATATATATATATATATTTATTATATTTATATACTATATTAATTTATAATATTATAGACATATCTATATATATATATATATATATATATTATATTATATATTTATATATATAATTATATTATATTTATATATATTTATATATTATATAAATTATTAATATATATATAGATATAATATATTATATTATTTTTAATATATATTATATTATTATAATATTTATATTATATTTGTATATTATATATATATTATATTATATTTTTAATATATTATAATATGATTTACTATATCTATTATTATATTATTATAGTATATTATAATAATATAATATATATATTATTAAATTATATATTTAATATATATATATATATATCTTATATATATTATATATATTATATTAAAATATATTTTATATGTTTATATTATATATATTATATAGTTATTATTATATCATATTATATGTGTAAGGAATCTTTTTAAAATATTAATATATTAATTTATATAAATATTTATTTAATTATATTATATTAATTATCTTATATTATATATTTATTATATATATATATATATCTATATAGATACTATATATATTATATATATTATAATAAATATTATAGTATAAATGAATTTTATAATCTTATATTAATTATATATATTATAGATATATATTTAATATTTATTATATATATAATATAATATTAATATAAATTTTAAAAATATAATATTATATAATATATATTAATCTATATATATATATCATATATATATTGTATAATATATTATATAATATAGTATAAATATATATATATTTCTACTAATTATATTATTTCAGATATCTCCCTTGGCATAGCGCTAAGAAGACATTTATTATATTTATTAATATTATTATTATATATTTATTAATTATATAATATATATAATTATATTACATTATTATAATAGTATACTAATAATAATTATGATAATATATATATATATATATATATATATATATATAATTATATTTATATACATAAATTATATATATATTAGTATATATATATTATTATATATATATATTACATAGATAATATTATATATATATATATTACCTTTCATATTTGATATTTCCTTTATTATAATTTATTCATTAAAAATTTATATTATATATTGAATATATTTATATATATATACTAATTTATATATATATTATATATATAATATATATAGTATTATAATATATATTATATATCATATAATATATTATACAATTATATATAATATATATATATATATATATATTTATATTATATTATATATATATATATATATATATATTAATACTTTATATATATATATATATATATATACTATATTATATATATATAGGACCCGTTATGTTTTACGACTTCCGTGTGTTTTGATTTTTTTTTGTCTTTTTTTTTTAAATATCTCGTCTTAGATTTAAATTTTCATGCTTAAAGGATGTGACGGACCCATGATTCAAAAAAATATATAGGACCAGTTACGTTTTTACAACTCCGTCAGTTTAAGAATTTTTTTTTTTTTTTTAACTGAAGGAATTTACCCGAAGGGTAACCGCAAAACGATATTGGCAGGAGTCGGAAGTGGTCTCTTCGGCTTCCGGTGCGACGGTGCGGAACGGCGGGTTAGTAGGACATATTTTTCCCCCCCTCGAGGGAGGGGTCCTCCGGAAACCCCGCCTCTTGTGGTATTTGCGTGTCGGGGCGGTCCGGGATGCCCTTCACCTAGGCACCGCCCAAAACGTCCTCACCAGTCCCACCCCGTCGTGCTCGATCCGCTAGGTCGTAGTGTTTTTTGAGAATTTTTTTCTTTGTTTTAAATTTTTGTCAATCTTACATGAACTATATTCCAAATTTGTAATTGGTTTTCTGTAAGTGTCGAGTACTTTTCCGTAGATATCATTCATTTATGAAACAAATTAGTATTTTTTTTTTACATTTTAATAATTAAGCTTATACGCTGATTTCAAAAATGCAATTGGTTTTTTCTTGTCACGGTTCGTACTTTTCGAGTAAATCAAGGCCTATAACTTTAACTCATTCAGTGATTTTTAATACTTTATCTTGATTAGCTCTTGGTAACTTACTTAATCATGTCCCCTACCAATAAATCTTCATTGCAAGGCGATTATCTAGCCTATGTGTTAAAAAAAAACAAAAAAAAAAAGTCAAAACTGACGGAAGTCTATAAAAGTAAGGGGGTTACAAAGTAAGTAGTTAATATTCTATTATATATATACTTATATATATTATAGATTATATATATTTATATATAAATATATTATAAATATATATATATATATAATATTATTATATATATCAGGCCGGGCTTTACAGAGAAGCTCAGCACAGAGGCCGAGTCCTCTCTATAAATTCAAATAACAGTAAATAAATAGCAACTCATATGTTGATAAAAAAGAAAAATGTCCACTTAACCAATTACTATTAATTACTATTAAAATAATGCTTCTAAAATTGTTATTCTTTTAACAAAGGACGCAATTGTAACATTTAAAAGATCGGATTTTTTTCATCCGAAACATACTTTTTCACTATGAGATCAGTTGATTTTGGAAGGGAATTTGCGCATTTGTGCCTCTAGAGAGCTTAAATAATATAAGCGTTAATTAAACACTGGAGTTGTCATCGCACGTAGAAAGGAACCTTTATTTTTTTTTTCCTATTTGAGGTTTTTCCAAAAGTGCTCCGTTAGCGAAAGTCATAAAAATAAGCTCCTCTCAAAATTGGCACTCTACCTCATGAAGTTGAGTTGACCGCTTTGCAATAAATATGTGACACAATAAAGAAACTATTTTTTTTAAAATTTAAATAAAAACTTAAAATAAATAAGGTATATTATATAGTTATATAATATATATATATTATATATATCATCTATATATATATATACTATAATATATATAATATATATATATATATTATATATATATATATCATGAGAAGGAGAGAGACTCGGAGAACGAGAGAGATGAGAGAGAGTTACTATACCATAATTCTATATTTCTTGTTAATAACTTTAGAATTTTCTTACTTGGTTCTATTTTTTCTAAAAAATTTTGATGAAATCTAAGATCGATGAATATTAAATTCGGCATCTGTTGCTCATAATGTTCTGATATTATAGTCAGATAATGGATTAGTGTCCTCAGACTATATCACGAGTGTGTGGCGGGAGGTTGTTATGTTGGCAAATCTGAAACATGAACACTGGAAAGAAATGACATAGTGGGGTTTTCTTTATACTTAACCATCTCGTTTGCAGACGTAGTTGAAGAAGAAAAAAAAAACTCCTTTTATAATACTGGCAAGTCCAACTCCAAAAATATAAAATCCATCAAAGCAAGTCAAAACCAATACAGAAATATGTTTACGAGAGGATGTGGTTATGACCAGGGTTTAAGGGTTGTGTGGAATCTACAGTTGTCGAAAAAAAACATAACTGCTGTCAGGATCAAGACAGAGTTGGGTACAAAACTTAAGGTACCAAGTGCTATATCTTGAAACTCTATGTATGACTTCATGGAAAACTTTATCAAGAAGCTTGAGACCCAAATGACCCAGATCAACAAGATCTACAAGGAACAGAGACCTAAAAATCTTCCCAATATTCAACCGAACTGACAAAGAGGTGATTGCCGAGTATGTTGAGATAATGGCACCGATTGCAATTAGGCTTGGTATGCTGCAGTATTAGAAGAACGCCTACACAGGGGTCCTATTACCCAACCTTTACCTCCTCCAGCACCACCATGAGAGGATGCAGCGCAAGCCAGAAAATAAATTCAAATATGGTCAAAACCTGGTCAAATTCCTACTAAGCCTAGCAGAGCGAAAGTCGAGGGCTTTGAAGCCAGGGTTCAGCAGTCACTTTGTTGACGATGATTTGCTCATAGCAAGAGCCCTACACCCACACTTCAAGGCCAGGATATTGGCCGAGATCAGGCGTGATATTACCATGAATGACACTCCTCTACATGAGGACACAAAGTGAAATGACCACATATTACCAATTTAAGGAGAGTTTAATTTTTACAACTTGGTAGGTACCTACTTTTAGCCGACTTACTAATAACAAATTTAATTTATAAGTTATTTATTGCAAAAATAACTGTCCTTCCCAGTCGTAGATTTTAGTCGTAGCGTCAGATACTAGTAGTAGTTGTTGAAATTTAAGTATATGTTTGTGGGAGACTGTTTATTCTTCGGGGCGAAATCTTCATTGTGGGTAACTTTCATACAGTGCTTTGTCACTCTAACAATGCGAATACATGAAAACCATTTCACTTTTTCTCAAAACTTAAAACCCCATTGATGAACTTTGGCACACAGGTTGGATCAGACCCTGGAATTAACGTCCACCCCAGTACCCCCCTCAAGATGAACCTGTTTCCATCTGAATACCAGGCGGTGTGGGTCGATTTATTCATCAAATACAACACCCCTTTAGCCAGCTCAGCTGCTGTGGAGAGGCTGTTCAGTCAAGGGTCAGACATTCTGAGGTCCAAAGCGAGCAGCCTTGACATCCACCAACTTTGAAAAGTTTGTTTTTATGAAAGGGACTTTTACCTTAATCAAGATCAGAAGAATTGAGATTGAGAAGAAGAGTTGCACTTGCGTTCTAAAATTTTTAATACGTTGCGTGCCAATATTTTGTCAACTTGCGCTCAAAAGTTTA
>JABUQX010093642.1:0-5000 GCA_015478945.1 Trachelipus rathkii | reverse complement strand
GGTATTAAATAAGAATAAATATATTATATATATATATAGTAATAGATAATATATATATATAGATATTATATATATATTATATTATAGAGTATTATTTATATTATAAGATTATAATATATATACTAATATTTATATATAGAATATAGAGTACTAGATAGAAGATAGTAATAGGATACATATATATAAGAGAGTGAAGGATATATATATATATATATATAGATATAAGATGTATATAGATTATGGCATTAAAGGTGCAATGAGAATAGAGTATAGTATATATATAGATTAATATATATATAGTATAAACTATATATATATATATATATATATATATATAATATATATAGTAGTATATATTATATATTATATATATATATATACACGGAATATTATAATATATATATATATATATATATAGTACTATATATAGTATATATATATATATAGTATTTATTCATATATATTTATATATATGAGTATATTATATATATATATCAGCATCCCGGAAAAGTTCAGGGCATGTAATATTAAAAATAATAGTACACGAAATAAATATTCATTTTATTAATCAGGAGACATTTGTATCCAATAGAATTAAAAATAAATAAAAAAGAAAAATAACGCTTTTTAGAAAAATTTAAAATTATTTAAAAGATGTGTTTGAAAAAATTTAGTTTTTTTGGTAAATCAAAGTGCGCTTACTCCCAGATGAGACTGAAAGTTGCCATGTGAATTTGTTTTCTTTTTTAAAACGGACAAATACCACGGGTAAACAAGAACGATGCATGAGTCGGGGTTCTCGGCAGCCTACCGGGGGGCGACGAGAGGGGACTTCGTCGCCACCCCTCGTGTCACTCGACGTCGGCTCGACCCCTAAGGAAGGGATATAAAGAGAAAAAATAGAATTTTTCTCTAATTATATTATTAAGCGACATTTGGCAATTTTCTCTCGAAACTGCAGCTTTCGGCGTCTTTCAAGTCGCAATCAGAGCCTGCACATTTACTAATATTAATATGGAGTTATTAAATTAAATATTAGAATAAATTAATTTTTTTTTTAATTTCTGCTGGGGTAAAAAATGTCTCCTGATTATAAATGATATTTATTTTCGTGATATATGTTAGTAGTTTCTAGTTACTGGAGCGAGCTGAACTTTTCGGGCTGCGGGCCATATACTATATAGATAGATTTATATATATGTAGTAATATATATATATATAATACTATAGTATATATATAGAATATAATAGATAGATATATATATTAATTATATAATATATACCGTAATGTATATATATTTATATATATATATAATATATATATAAGTATAATATATATATATAGAGAATATAGAATTATAATATATAGATATATATATTATATAACTGATAGAGTATATATATATATTAATATAATAGATTATAATATATATATATAGGTATATAATATATATATTATATAGAGTTATTATAGATATATATATATTTATATTTATATGATATGATATTATATATATAGATATAGTATATATATGGACATTTATAAGTGGTTGACTCCGATAATATTAGGTTAGGTTAAATTTAGGTAAGGTGGTTAGTTAGGGTTAAGTTAGGTTAGGTAAGTTAGGGTAGGTCAAGATTAGGTTAGGAGATTACCAAAAAATTTAATGTATTTATTTTTTAAAGATTAATTTAAGAAAACTTTGGAGAACTTACAGAAAGACCTTATCTAGTTCAACCGCTAGTATATAATATATAGATATGATAATATAGTATATATATATATATATATATATATATAATAGTATAATAATATATATGCATTATATAGAATATATATACAGCCTGGACGATGATTGTATTATAGTATATATTAATAGTATGAGTATAGTAATATAGTATATATATATAGGACCTTTAGTAAACCACGTAGCGAAAAATAATTTGTATTGAAATGGTTGGTAAGGCCATTTTATTTTAGATAAAGAAAAATTAAAAAAGACTATGATCCTATGAAAATGGAATTACTTTTTCTTTTTGAGCTCCAAATTGATTATTTTTAAAGTTCCTTTTTCGTGGACCGATTTCAGGTTCAGAAAATGTATGGCACCTTTGCTAGGTGTTTTTTATTATTTTCTGTTCTTCGTATAAATTCGTTTTCTATAATAATAAATGAAAATTAAAGGTAACTACATAAAACAAATTAAACGATATTTAAATATTTAATTATATAAATTTTATATATATAGATATATATAATCTTTTTTCTTTTTCTTGTTTCTTTTTCTCTCCACGAGAGGAAGGGATTTTTCATCCTGTCGAGCACCGCGCAAAGCGGGAGCGTCTTTCGTCCAGAGACATCCCTCTGCGTAGCACGATTCTCTTCTCTTTAGCACTCTCATTTTTGGAAGCTGACATCTTTCCAGAGAGTCCTCCACCGACTCCGCCAATCTCTTCTTCGGTCTTCCCCTTGGTCTTCTGCCCTCTGGTGTCCATTCCATCTTCTTTTCGGCATTGACTGTTCCGCGACCATCCTCTCCAGATGTCCGCACCATCTCAATCTCCCCACATCCCTCTTCAGTATCATCTTTTCACCCTATCTCTTCTCTAATTACTTCATCCTTATATTCTGTCTCTCTCTCTTTCCGGAATCATGTCTTAATAACCCTAAATCCGCCCGCTTGTATTCTTACCTCCTCTCTTCTCGTGTTGGTCAATGTTCCGTTCCGATACAGCAACGTCGGAGGTCAGTATACTTTGTTAAAAATAACTTTTTTTAACCTCTATTTCCGATGTTTTTATCTTTCATCATCGGGGGAGAGAATTTTTTTAACCCCCGGGGGCTTTTCATAAACCTAATCCCATAGAACTTTGATTCCCCCAATTCGTCGCGTAAAACTCTCCTCCACTCCTCCCCTTCTGTTAAAAAATCCTCCGAGATAATTGCAGGTATTTACCCACTTTCACATCTCCCCGCTCCCACACCTCCTCATCCCCCCTCATTTCCGTCGGTTATTGTTAACTATCTCGGTCTATCTGTACGTTCATCCTCATCCTTGCTTCCTTCCTACAACTCCTCCGTAAACAACTCCGCCACCTCTCCGAAGTACGACTCCTCTCTCTCGTTCCACATGCCAGATCGTCCGCAAGAGTATGCCATTATTGTCCGCGCTTCAAATTCCCCAGGTCTCTCCCTCCAATTCCTATATCACCACGCTCTAAATATAAGATAACAGCGTGAGAGATAGAACACTCCCTGTCTCACTCCTGTTTCACCTTCAAACCATCCTATCGGTTACTCGCGCAACTCAGTTCTAGACATTTACAACTGCATTTCTCGATACATTATACTCTATGCCTTCTTTTCTACCCCTCACGTCGCATAAATTCCGTGACTCCATTAAGCTCTCGCAGAGAGCTGTATATCGTATGGCACCGAATCAAATGCCTTTTGCAGGTCGATAAAACGCTAACAAAGAATCTTTGCCAATATTCCAGCAATCTTGCTCAAAACCATTTGACTTAGGACGAGAGAGTGTGAGAATAAGAGGTCCGTCAGGTTACTCTTCCTGATTCGAGACGTATACCCGTACTGTTTCTTCTTTCCGAGTCTTCGCGCGACTGTTGACCTCGTCTACTCAGCGTGCACTCTCCAATATCTTTTCGGAGAGATATTAGTTATTCGCGCAAGATGGTCATCGTGAGAATGCTGATATAATTAGTACAGCTTACCTGCATACTTCCGTAATTACTTGTATATATCGGTATTATTATTGCATTTGGCGCCGAACCTGTTCCGAGGCACCGCTTTTCCGCACTCTCAACACTATGAGTTCAGTACAAAGTGATGATTGACTTGAGACTCTCAAGCTCCTCGTACCTAGCACCTTTCACCACCCGAACTCGCAAGCGAACTCCATGCCTCTCCTGGGGCTGTAACCCTTCTTACATGCCTTTTTATAGCGATAACCTCAGAATCTTCAGCGGATTACTCTCCGCCTTCCTCTCCCTCGTTTTGATCTACAGCTTCTTCCTCTGATGTTCTCTTGTTTCTACATTTTAGGCAGATCTTCAAGTGTTCGGATCATCTCATCATTTCTTTCTTACGATCCAACAGAAATCTCGTTCGGACGTTCTATCTTTTATATTCTAGTTAGAGGTTTTTTGGTTTCCAGTACGCCTTCGCCATCTTAAATATCTTTTTCATCCCCTTGCCCCAGACTCTCTCGTTAATTTCTCCTGCCATTCTTCTCGCGCTCCATCTTTTGATTGCCCTCCTCTTTACTTCTCTCTGCCTATTCCTTGCGACTGTACATGATCCTCCCTTGCTGCCGCTGTCCTTCTTTTCAGCCACTTCCTCATTTTTAACTGTTTTTACTTTAATGCTTTTCACTTCTTCGTGCCACGCAGTGGTATGGGTGTATGGTCTCTTCCTGAGAGTCCTCCTACCCATCTGTATTACCAAGAGTTTTTCTCTGCACTTCCTTAATGACATCCGGTCAAGTTTTCGTTTTTCTTCTTCATCCGTGATGAGAGGGTTGTCCTGGCTTTCCGGATTCATTAATTTCGTCTTCGTTTCGTGATTTTTTCAATAGAGTACACTCTGATTCACTGGCCCTCTTCATGCCTTCTGCTCATTTTTACTTTCCTCCCTCCCCTCTTATCTGATTGCAATGTCGCCCACCAGCCAGTGTAGAATTTGATCCGGCATCTAAGAGACCACTCCCGGGATCGCCTTATACATTCTTAGACCATCCTTTTATCGAGACTATCATAGGTAAAGTCTAATCACCCGATTTTGATCGAATTGTAGTGACTAGTTACCTGATTCCAGTCGTAATACCTCAAGTAAGAGTGTGAGAAACTCTCTGTGCTTAGAGGAAAAACGAGGATGGAGTTCATTATTTAGGTCGTTTCTACACAAAAATGCAATCAACGGATCGACTCGTCCTAGATGTTTGATGAGTAATCCTCGTACCAGGAAGATCGGAGTGACCGCA
>JABUQX010093641.1:22500-52018 GCA_015478945.1 Trachelipus rathkii | reverse complement strand
TGTTCTTTCTACACTCCCCTCACATCAATTCATCATACAAAAGCACCATCCCTTTTCATTATTCTAAGCAGGTTCCCCTTATTTCCTCATTAACCTTTTCCGCGCTTGTCCTTCCAGGAAGAGCCTTCCTATTCCCTTCTCTTAATCCACATTCATCTCCTTCCAAAACTGTTCATTACCTCTTTTTTCCTCTTTTACGTATGCACCTTTTAGTATTCCCTTTTTCCTCCTATATACTACCAAACATCTTTCTTTTGAAACTTCCATCATATATATATAAATATATATATATATATATATTATATCTATTAGTATATATATATATATCATACTATATATATATATATATAATAATAATAGTTATATATTATATATACTATATATATATATATATATTATATATATATATACTATATATATTTATTATATAGGAGCCGAATCATTCAGCATTCTCAGCGATCTGGAGCAACTAAATCAAAAACCCACACACATTCCCAAAAATCGTTGAACACACTTGGCCTAATTTCACCACAGTCCTTCTTCTCCATAAAACACCACCTTTCTCCTATTTGTTCGGTAAATCTGACCACAACCTTATATCTTCTTAAATTGTAATACTTTCTCTCCAACAGCTCCATCCTGCCTATGGCGTTTCTGGCACTTTATCCGGCTGATTGGGGGGTGGCGTCGCTTTCTACCGCTAACTATAATGAATGGCTGCTTAACTCCTGATGATGCTTGGCTCTCTGCCACTAAAGTAGACGAGCTGTAATCGTTGACGGGATGAGCAGCGTTCATTCCTTCTTCGACTAAATCCTTCTCTCCTCATAATCCATGTCGATAGTGCTTGTTCTCTTACCATTCAGGCTAGAGACAGCTGCGTATCGGGAGTGGAAAAATCTCGTTCTCCTATCACTCTCCCTAATTTTCATTCAGCTAAAATCGTTGCAGGGATACTCTTCGAACAGAGCCAAAGCGAGCTTTCTCCAAACGAAAGTGCGGCTAACCTCCTTATTTCTCCCTACTGACAAATCTTTCTGGCATCTTGCCCAAAAACAACTCTAACAACTTCTGTAAATCTGCCTTTCCTCCTCTTATTCGATCTGAAGGCTCTGTTGCTACCTCTCCAACTGAAAAGTCCAATCTTCTTCGGCCTCTATTTTCATCCTAAACTAAACCCTGGACGCGATTCTGCATTCCTCTCTTCTCTCTCATGTGTTCTATGTCATTGCCTCAGTGATTACCATTTGAATCGGGTACATGGGTCCTCGAGATCTAATGAACGTTAGGAAGCGAGGTGGCGGAGATGGCATCCGCCCGCAGTTTGACGGGAACTGTGCTACATTGCGGACTCCGCCCCTCTCAAACTATATTCTCTAAGTGTCTCCAATACTAAGCACTTTCCCTTCAGTGTGGAAGCACGCACATGTCCAACCTATTCCAAAAAAAAGAAGCCCCGATGCTTTCTAAACTATCGCCCTTATAGCTTCTCCTTGTATTCGAATTTAAGATCTTTGAAACCCTTCTCAACTCTCCATTTTGTCTTAGACAATCTCATTCTCGTCTTTCCGATCGCCAGTACGGCTTTCGGCGTCCAAGGTCTACTGGCGATATATACTGTAATATTTAACCAATTATGGTTTTTTTCCGCTCTTAGGAACTACGGGTAGACTTGTCCTGTGATGGAGCTTGACATATCGTAAGCATTGACCTGGGTTTATGCAAGCGTTCCCACTGCTCTTAAGTCCGCCTCTTTGGGTTTCCTCCTTCTCTCTTGCTGTACTGATGTCTAGCTTTCTTTCAGATCGCTCAATATCGGTGGTGTATGATGGGAGCGACTTCTCTTTTCTGTTCCTCCAGGCGATTCGCGTCTTATCTCCTTACTTTATCGCCTACCTCTTTACGGAATGATCTTCCACACTGCAACAATCTAACTCATCCATCGTGTCCGATGACTCGACCACCCTTCATCGTCAAACTATTTCAATCTCTCCCTCTATTTAACTTTCTAGAATGCCTCTCGTCTTAATCTTCCGATTCTATTCTCGCTGATGATCTGGATAGAATTTTCAGGTGGGGTCGTCTCAACCTTTGAAAAAATTTCAATTCTTTAAAAACCTCAGCTTTCTAAAAAATCTCGCCCTATTCGTAAAACATCTTTATTAACCTTCTTATCTCTTTCGACGTTCTCTCGTCTCTCCTGTTGATAAATAAACATCCTTGGCCCTAACATAAACAAAAAATGTCGGAAACCTCACATCACAACGGTTGCTTAGGGCGGCCTCAAAGAAACTGGAGTTCTGTTAGACTGCGAGACTTTTTTCCTCTTCTCAGTACTCCAGCTATACAAGGGTCTTATCCGCCCTTGTATAGACTGTTTTCATATCTTGAGGGGCTCTGGTTCACCCCGGCTTTGGCAGGTCGAGTCAAAGGCCAAAAGATTTATAAACTGTCCTGTACTTTCCAGTCCCTTGACCTTCACTCTTTCGGCGCCGAGTTGTTCACTTTCATTCTTTTCATACTAGGTACCGAACGGCAGATGTTCGAGGGAACGTTACCCACTCGCGTCCACCATCTTTACACGCCCTCCGGTCTAGCACAAAGGGCGAACGGTGCTGGATCTGCGCAAGCACGAGTTCTTGTGAGCTACGTATTGCGTACATTACCAGGCTTAGTTCGCAGCGCTGCTTTCTATTTTCCTGCCACCTCTGCTTTATGTGGACACTCCTTCCATCTCTCTGGTGTTCTCCTGACTGAATTCACATCTCTCACTTCAAAGCCATGCGCTATGACCGTCTGTTGCTTCATCTGCGTCATATTGCCGCTAGCGAATCACTGAAGTCTTTCTGGCGTGCAACCACCCCCTCCCTGAATAGGGCTGATGCCCTTCACGTGACCATGCTACACACTGACGGTGCTAATGATCGGGTGGACAACTGTACTATTATATATATATATATAACTATATATACTAGCTAGCTATATAATATAATATATATATATATATATATACTATATATATATATAATACCTAATATATATATATTAGAAGAAGTGACTGAGAATCGCATCCAATCTATTAAATAAACCCAGTAATTAAAATGAAGTGCCAGCAGTCATACCAATAAATAATGATTTAGAAAACGAGCCCAGTTGAGCATGACGTAGTAGAAATAATCAATTCATGTAATAAACTTGAAGAATATTAAGTATATAGTTAGATAATGTATACTTATTATATATATAATTCATATATATAAAAGTAAAAGTAATCTTAATATGTGCTGAGTGTGTTGGTGTAAAATAACTGTGAGGATGTATTATGATTAGTTAGAATGTATTAAGTAATACCACAGTGTCCCTATAAATACATGTGGTGAGGTAACCCACAACAAACATTAAATAGTTAGAAGTCCCCGTATAATTAAGATTCGTTATCATTGTCTGAACATCGATTCCTATATTTTATGTATACATCTTGGTGCTATAGTGATATCTATATAGAATAAATTCTATATCCAAATTAAATAAGTAGTAACTACGGGTATTAATAGATTAATTAAACGTTCGTTTGTGCAATACATCCATATTATATTGCGCCAACAGCACATGCACCCATATTTAGGATAATAACTTGAACACCTAAACTAATTATCCGAATTATTTATTAAAGATTTCATACAATATATTATGACATTATCATTATATGTATTATTTATAAAGTACATGCGTGCCTAAAACTCATCACACCGAACGCTCTCACCCCGGTGACTCATCATTATCGCTCTAGCACATGAGCATTAAGTTCTCACCGTCTCTTAAATATAGTTCTTATCTCTATTCCTAAAGGTCTTTTTCATTACACATATTTAATATTATCCATACTGATTTTTCTTTTAACATTTTACTTTTAGTGATGTTATTATTTCTTTACATTTATATATTTTATATATTCATTTGTATTTTATATAATTTATTTTTCTTTGTTAAGTATTTTAATATTCCAAGAGTTTCAAATGATACATATACTGTTTGGAATAATATGTAAAGCAAGATTGTATAAGAATAAATATATATATATATAAATATATATATATATATTATAATACTATATATATATATATATAATATATATATGATAATAATATATATATATATAATATATATATATATATATATATATATGTATTATATAATCTATATATATAGTTATATATATATATAGTGTGGTACTATATATAATAATATATAATATATATATATATATATCATATATATATAGAATCCTATATATAATATGATAATTACTATATATAATATATATATATATATATAATATAATAATATATATATATAATATAAGATATATATATATATATTATATATATATATATATATTATATTAGTGATAGAGCGAAGCTGTATTTTTGTATAAACGCGGGTGGGGTTTTTGTGCGGTTCCTAAAATATTCGACATCCTCGGTTACGGATTTTTTGCGGTTCTTAAATTTTCAACAACCGCGGTTGCGGTTGTGCAATAAAAACTTTTGTTACAGCTGTGTAAAAGATTTTATGTGGAGTGGAAAGATGGAGGAGCTGAGGTTTTGAGTAATTGAAAACAACCTTTTTCTCAATGCCCCAAAGAAATTCGAGAAAGATCAGATGCTAGTTGATCCAAGGGTGAACTCCTGCGTGAGATAATTGTTGCTGAAAAGGATGTCTATCAAAATGAGGAGAGTAATGTAGGGTGAAATCGTCGGCATAGGAGTGGATATGTAATTGAAACGCCAGATAGAGGGTCTTTTATTAAACAATAGAGTAGGAAGAGAGTGAGAATTAAACATAACATGAGTAAACACCCACGAATTAGATTTAAAGGACAAAGGAATGAACGTGGCATCATCCAAAAAATATGAAGAATAGAGACAAGAACTGAAGGAATAGCAGGCACAGCTTGAGGGTAACCGCAAAGCCGTCTTACGAAGCCGCATTGGCAGAGCAGCCGAAGCAATGATTCAAATATCACATGTTTTTCAAATCGCCGGCCAGATAGATCTCCTAACTACTAGAAGTCCAGAGGTCAGTGATTTTGTTTTGCGATCGTAACTGTTGTTTGTGATAAATTTCCTTTTTCGTATGTACAGAAGCACCTTTCCAGTAAGAAAAAAAAAGGCCAAAGTAGAAAGACAGAGACGGAATATTTTAACAAGCAGAGTGGCAAGCTTAAAGCACAAGTTTGAGAAAAAACATAGGAGGATACCATCAGAACCGTACACTTTCTTAGTGTTAAGCTCTGACCAGAAAAAGCAGAAAATAGACACCTTTGGAAGAAATTACAACATTACAATGAATATGTTGCAAAGGATGTGGGAGTTGGAGATAAAATAATAGCTTCGAAATCGTCTAAAGTGGAATTAGAAGCCAAGGTTTGAGTAAAGAGTTCAGCTTTAGTAGATGGTTTTAAACGGCAGTTATGCCGACGGAAAATACTAAAAAAGGGCAAAGGAGGAAGAAGCAAAGTTAAGAGTTAACTTTTTTGAAAAATGTCTTAGAAATGACTTGAGAAGAGGAAGTCAGTAAGAGATTGCAATTTTCTAAAGTGAAAAGAGAATCTTAGAGTAATAGACTATTTGCAAGATTTTGGGAAATGTGAAAATAAAGTCTGGTAAGGGTTTCTGAAATTTGAGATGGAGCAAGTATTCCAAAAAGGCGAGCGGGTCCCTCGCCTGCTAATAGAACGCAGAAACACAAGCAGAGTTAAACCGAAGGTTATCTAGGGTTAGCTTGCAAGGTAAAGGATCATGGGACACGCCTCCATGCCTAACTGAGAGAATAGCTCGCGCTTGCAACAACCCGCGAAACCCTACTCTACGGAAGCTGAGTAGTCGATTTCATGGAAAATCAGGGATCGACTGTAGCCCTACATGTATAGCACAAACACAGAAAGGCACAGGGTTTTCTCGCCGTTAGTGCTGGGCGGTTATTTCCTACGGAATAAAGGACCTGTGAGAGAGATAGAAAACAAGAAAACAGATATGAGATCATCGGAGGAACCGTTAGAGGAGGAAAGAATTGTAACAGAATAAGGATAAGAATTAGAGATTAGGAAAAGGATCTAGAATGTTTGGTTCATCTCAAAGACGATCAGAGATACGAGTAGGAGCTGCCCCCAACGTGGGCTCAAAGGTAATGCATGGATAGAAAAGTCGTAGGCAGATTCATCAACTTTATCTGAGAATTAAAGAAAGAATGACCGTTGTGAACGTTGAAATCACCTAGAATGATGATTTCAGAGAAATGTGAAGAAGAGAGAAAGAGAATGGTTCTGAATTAGTTTTATGACAGATTTAGCTTGAGCCATTAGTAGAAATATTCGAAACTCAAATCAAAGACATGGAACAAAACATCATTGCACACATTGGCACAACTGCCATTGGCCTAAAAATTGAGGGAAAGAAATAGTGTAGGAGTCAACAGATGTGGACCTGAATTTCAGAACGCTCATAAAACCTCAAGTTTCGGTTAGCAATAAACAGATGAGGTTTAGAGGAGGAGAGGTGTGTTCAACAAAGTGAAAATTAAATTTAATACCGCGAAAGTTGCATGCAGAAATTTATGAAGAAAGAAAACCGTGCACCAATACAGGTCGGCATTTCCGTGACGGCACCAAACTCCAAGCACCGGGAGGCCGTCAATGGACCTTAATGCTGATAAGGTAGGGAGGAAAAGTGTTATTTTTGGAAGCCACCCTTATAGGCGTTCTCCGAACTAATCGTGCATGGCTTGCCATTTTATACCAGTTTTTTATTTTCTTTTAAAGCTAAGTGTTGCCTGTAATTGTTATTTATGGGTGTGGTGATAGGGGAGAGCTACTTCCAGTGTAAGAAAGAATGTGGATATGAGCAACAAAAGGGTAAGAACCAATTGCAGTTACTGGGGTGCTATGGGGATGCTACTCTAACACTCCATATGTCCAAAATGAGTGGATAATCTCTTCGCTTCGGTAGCGTTATTCCCTTCTCGTTATATATATATATATATATATATATATATATATATATATATATTAATATATTAATATATATATATATATATATATATATTAATATATATATATATATTATAATATATAATATATATATATATACTATATTATATATATATATATCGCGTGCGGTCGGTGGCGGTGCGTGTGCCGGCAAATTTTGTGCGGTCCGGTGCGCTGTGGTCCGCTCTCGGTGCGGTGGTGCGGTGCGCATGCCAAAAGAGATGGTGCGGTGCGGTGCGGTCGAGAGGATGACGGGTGGTGCGGTGCGGGCTGCGTGCACGCACCTTTCCGCAGTGCGGGATGCGGTGCGGTGCCGCAAAAAATCCTTTGAGCTCGGCCCAACACTAGTATGTATATTTATATTAGTGTATATATAATTATATATAAATATATATAATATATATATATATATATATAATATATATATATATATATATATATATATATAATATATATACTATATATATATATATTATATATATTTATATATATAGTGTAATATATATATAATATATATATATATTATATATATGTATTATATATATATATATATATATAATAATAATATATATATATATATATATATATATATATAATAGATATATATATATATATATATATATATATATATATATATATATAGATATATTATATTATATATATAATATATATATTATAATTGTATATATATATATATATTATATATATATATATATATATATATAATATTATATATATATATATAATATATATATTATATATATATACTATATAGTATATATATATATAGTATATATATATATATATATATCATATATATATATATATATATACATCTCTATCTTCTTTTATCTTCTTTCCTTATATTTTCCCAAGAATGGGAGTAAGTTGCGTGACGTGCATGGGAAAAGAAAAGCAGTAGAAGAACATAACAAAAAGTCGAAAAGAAAAGCCAGCCCTTACCGCCCCCTCAGTACCATTAATTAGTGGGAACCCATCGCAGTCAGAAAATCCACCCTAAAGCTTCCTCGGAACAAGCGATGGACCTCACGTATGGTAGGATGCGTCAACTGTAAGGGTTCATCCCTTAAGCCCAGCGTGGGCACAACCATACCCCCTGAACAATCCCCCGCCATTCACTCCTGTTATACACCTTCTTCTCGCCTCTACCCAAAGATTTTTTCTCTCCTTCAAAACATTCATTTTACTGACTCAATTCCACTTTTTCTTCGGTCTCCCCGCCGGTCGTTTCCCAACACACTCGCCACTTTACATCACTTAAAAACCAACCGAACTATCATTCATCCTTGTCCATATGACCCAAACCATCTCAAACCATACTTCATTATTATCTCATTTACCCCTTTCTTCACACCACACCACTTTCTAATACGTTTTCATTCCTCATTTTATCAATCTTCTCACACCTATCACACCATAAGATAGTCCATCTGAACACATTGAACTTTAAGATCTATACTTCTTATTCCACATCATAGTTTCACTACTACTATACAATAAACACAGGTAACCAACATACCCTCATGTAAAACCCCTAGCACACTCAAGACGTTAGTCCCTTTACATTCACCAACGATTAATTGCACCAGCCACCTTTGTCTGTTGCCATTCACAACTTTCCTACTACCACTCTGCATCGTCCGTTCCCTTCGCATCCAAAAATATACCCTAAATATTTAAAACTCAGACACTTGTCTTCAGCTGCTCACCATCTAACATAACTTCCACACTGAGGAGTGTCATCACTCACAACAACCGTAACCTTACTCTTATCCACGTTTACTTTCAAGCCCCTCCTTTTACACCCCCTGCTAAATCTCCTACCAATCCTTCTCAAACTCTCTTCAGATTCGCCACACAGAACCAAAATCATCCGCATATAATAGGTAGGGCACCCTCCACGTCATCTCCATTCTCCACCATTCTAACACCATTTCCTGCCATCCCCACCCTCGAATTCTTTCATAACTCCATCACTATACAAATTGAATAACCAAGTAGAACATAACACAACCCTGTCTTACTCCGCTGTTAATCCTAAACCCAATCACCATTGACACCGTTTATTCTTACACACGCTTCACTACGTCATACATACTTTTTTTGACTCCATTCAGAAGCGCCTACACCAACACCATATATCACAAACACCTGCCATAAACCTTCCCTATTAACTCTATCATCGCCTGTTGCAAATCCATAAAACCTAAAATACATATTCTTCTTCTCCCTCATTTCTCAATCATTGTTTCAATGTAAAGATTTGATCCACACGCTTCCTCACCACTCCTAAACGCACCTTGTTCTTCCACCAATCAGTCCTTCAGTCACTCGACGCACTTCTTCGACAAAATACCAGCATATACCTTCCTACAACACTCAATAAACTTATTTCCTTATAATTTTCTTACAGTTCCCCTTATTCCCCTTTACCCTTATATAAGGGGTACTATTACTGCTCTCCTCAATCCCTTGGAACTATACCCTATATAAACGCTTTATTACCACAACTTCCAAATCATATCAATCACCATCTCGCCTCCGTTCTTGTCATTTCACCAGTAATTTGATCATATGTACCTGCAGATTTACCATTCTTCAACTTTTTTCACTCTACCCATTACCTCTTCCTTACTAATAACCTCATCCCCAAAATACGTATGCCTTCTTGCACCATCAAACCAACACACACATTCACTATCAACCCTCATTACTGTTAATATTGTGCAAATTTTTGAAGTTTTCTTTCCACACTCCTCTCACACCATTCTAATCAGTACAAAAAAAGGCCACCATTCCCTATTTCATTAGTCTTAAGCAGATCCCCTTATTTCTCATTTCTTAACCTTCGCGCTTCCTTCCAGAAGAGCTTTCCTATTCCCTTTGTAAGTCCCCATTCATCCTCCTTCCAAACTGTTCATTTACCTTCTTGTTTCTCCTACGTATACACCTTTTTAGTATTTCTTTTTTTTTTTTTTTTCCCCTCCTTATATAATTCCAAGCATCTTTTCTTTTGAGTCTTCATCATTTGCTTTTGGTACATTAACCACGCTTCTTTTTTACCTTAACCGCTTTCATTCACCCTTTCATTCCACCATTCACTGTTGAAATTCTTACTTCCTACTTAGCACATCCACATACTTCTGTTGCACTACTAACAATTGCTTCTTTCATTTGTCCCCAGATTTGTTCAGTATCAACTTGTTCACATTCAACCGTTTTACTAGCGAGCGCTTTTACATACTTATCCTTATTTGTCTTGCTCACTTAACTTCTCACTCTTAATTTTACCTACTTCCTTTCGTATAACCTTCCTCTCCATCCAACCCCCACTAACTAATTTTACATAGAACAACATAATGATCCGATAATCCCATTTCCTAAACCCCTAACTGATTTAAACATCAAACCACAATACTTCAACATTTCCTTCTTCACAACACTAAATCAATCATACTTTTACTTCGATACCATCTCTACTACACCAACTCTAGTATACTTATGGAATTACTCTTGTGTTTAAAGAAAGTATTACTTACACAGCATACCTCTCTCTTCATAGAAATCCATCCACCTTCCTACCATTCTCATTTGCTCTTCCGCCACCCCAAAACCACCTGTTATTACCATCCCTTTTTTTGATAACCTATCCAACCATTCAGGTCCCCCAAAAACTATCAATCTGAAGCTCCTACTTCACCCCTCCAGAACGATCATTTCAGATTATCCCAAAAAAATCGTACTCTTCAACGTTTCCCTCAGATGGACCATACTTCACAACCACACATACCTTGACCTTTTCAAACTTAAATTTAAACCATTAGAATTCTAGGACTCACACCCACAAAGTCTACCATAGCTTTGGTTACCACAGGGTCACTCATCAAAAGTTGCAACTCCTTCTCTTCCTCTCTCATTCATTTCCACACCAGCACACACACATTGTTTCACACCACAACCATTCAATTTCCTCGTTTCCTTTCATCTTTGTTTCAGTCACAGCGAGCCAATCAAATTTGCCCTTTCTAATATACATTCCCATCACCTCTTCTCCTCTTCTCCTCAACATTTAGTCCTCTTGACCTTCCATGTACCCATACGATTCAACAATTTCGCCGAAAGATAGAGGGCCGTTTACGGCGATCACCACCCTCTCTGCAGGCTTGCATTAGCATTCCTCGCAAGAGATAGATGGTAGTAGGCAGCCAACCCAACTATATATATATATATATATATATATATATATATATATATACTATATTATATAAATATATATATATATATATATATATATATATATATTATTATAATTATATATATATATATATTATATAATATATATATATAAATATATATATATATATATATAATATATATAATTTTAGTAGTATATACTATATATTAGTATATGATAGATCACTTGATATAATATGTGAAAAATCGATGTAGTGTGAAAATTATACGAAACAATGTACATACGTATATATATATATATATATATATATATATATAATTATATATATCATATATATATATAATATATATATATATATATATATATATATATATATATATATATTATTAATTTATATATATATATATATAATATATATATTATATATATATATATTATATATATATATATATACTATATATATATATATATATACGTAAATATAATATATATTTATATATACTATATATATATATACTATATATTATAATATATATATAATATATATATATATATATATTATATATATAAATATATATATTATATATATATATAATTATATATATATACTAATATATATAATATATATATTATATATATATATATATTATATATATATATATATATATATTATATATATATATATATATATATATAAATATTATATATATATATATATATATATATATATATATATATATTATATATATATATATATATATATATTATATATATATATATATATATATATATATATATATATAATATATATATATATATTATATTACACGTTAAATGTTACTTTTAAAATGATTTCTTTTCGTAATAAACTTTTTATATAAACAAGTTCAATACTATTGCATTGACAGATTTCATAATTAAGTACCTTTAAAGTGACTATCAAATATTTATTTTGGCCAGTCTTTTTAATAGCAACAGATAAGAAGAAAATAGTATGTAAATGCAGAATTAGATATTATATAAGCATTGGTTTAGGCATCAAAAGAACAAGGTTAAGATATACAGAACAGGGATTAATTTCATTAGAGCCCAAATTTATATTATACCATAGCAGTAGAGTTTGGATATCAATAGAATAGGATTTAGATATCATATATAGCATAATGTTACATAACCCGCCTTTGCAGCTGTACTGGCATAGAATTGTATGGCTATGGCTTAACACATCATAGTATACAGCTGCCAATATCTCATGGAACATATTTTAAAATCAAATTTTCAAAGAGCAGCGGCGTTAAATATCACGTAAGCATAGTTTAGATATCATGACTTAGATATAATAGAGCCATAGATATAATAGTATCGCTTAAAGGAAAAGGCCAAGAGAAAAAAGGTTTTTCCCCCGGGGGATTGGGCAAAAGGGGAGGTGGGGTTTTTTTTTTTTGATTTTTTCCAATGTTAGCAAAGTCCCGATATCATCTGAAAACATTGACTTGGATATCATAAAGCAAGTTAGATTCATAGAGTAGGGTATTCAATTTTAAAGTTGGGTTTAGAAATTCCTTAGATCAGGATTTATTTTGATATCATAGAGCAGGTTTATAAATATCACAAAACGCAGGCCAAGGTCAATTTTTTTACTATCTTATGCAAATATTATAATACGGGGTTTAGATTATCATAGGAGCAATGGATTTAGAGATTATCAAAGGTATAAGATTTCAACAGAGTTAAAGGATTTTAGACAATCATTTTAAAAAGGTTAGTTATTATCTAGCGGGTAAGATCTCTAAAGGCAGGTGAGATATTAATTACGAGCATGGTATAGATATCAGAGAGCATGCCTTAGATATCATAGCGTTGTTATTTAATAGTTTATTTATTATAAGTCTTACGCTTACTGTTTTCATTGTCTGAAATTTCAAAGCTGACCTAAAAACTGAAAAATGCTAACGGGCATGTCAATTTTTCTCCCTCAAAGGGCATGAAGAGAACTTATCCAATAACAAAGAATTATAAAGACTTTTTATTTTTGTTTTTATTTTATTTTTGTCTTCATTTTATTTGCAAATTTTTTTAAAAGTAACTGAAGGTTCATTAACAATGTTCTTTTATATATATTATATATAATATATTATATATATATATATATATATATTAATATATATATAATATATATAGTAATATATATATATATTATATATAACTATACTATATAGTATATATATATATATAATAATTATATAATATATAATATATATATATATATATATATTTATATAATCTGATATTTTTTATAATTACTTTAAGAATTTTACCACCTTTCTTTTTCGCTTTGTGAACCATTCCGAAGATTAATTAAATCTGCTCAGGAACAGTAATTTAAATGTCAAAAGCAGTAAATTAAAATTCCAAATACTTTGTTCTTTTAATTACATTTTGAAATATAATGAATAAAATAATTATCGAAATTTTATAGCCGTTGAAAACCTAAGTAATTCTCTTGCATCTATTTCATATATGTCTAACTAATTTTTTTTTTCTTTTCTTTTTTTTTTTTTTTTTTCCCACATTTTTTTAAGTAATTTATTTTTCTTTGCACTTTCATTTTAAGTGTGATGATTTAGGAATTAATCAGTTACTTGTCTTAAATTTAAACATTAATTGTTTTATTTATTTTTTTTTGTCATAAGAGAACAAAAAGTAAAATGAAATATTAGTTCGCGAATTAAATTTGCATCTACTGGAAATGTTAGATGCACTAGTTTGTATTTTATGGAAAAGCAATACTTTGTTCTGAACTTTGTTGCTCAAATAGCAGGTTATGTTATGCAAATGACTGATACTTGTGACGATGGAAAAAAATAACATGTTAATGAATAAATTCTACTACTAAACAAACTTGCTTTTATTTTAAATGACATTTTCTTTCTAGGAATAAATAATTTTCACAAATGATAGTTTGCCTCTGTTAATCATTAAACAATCCTTGTTCCTATAACACATACACAGATATATGATTATACTATTATTGAACATATTAAATGTTACCTTTTACTTTAACGAATACCCAAGCTCTCTATTTTCTATTCACACTGCAGATCCCATTCAAAGAAGAAAAAATCCCAAAATTGTTGTTATATTTTTTTATGATTATTTATTTTAACTGATTAAATTCAATAAAGCACTCAGTTTTCACGCTACACCAGAAGTCACATAACAATTCTCATTCACAATTCGTTATTTAATAAAAGGAAGAAGATAAAATCTTTTACCATAATCAAGTAATTAACATTTAAAAAAGGTAAAATCTTTTACCAAACATAAAAAAGTAATTAACATTTGAACAAAAAATCCAAAGAAAATTTTTCCTTTTTACCAAACATTATCAAATAACATTTAAACAAGTGTAAAACTTTTACATAATCAAATAATACCATTTAAACATGATCGGTCAATAGAATTCATCATTTCATCTCATCATAATCTTGTAGAATTATCGATTCATATTTGATTCTTCTCAATTACTTTATAAAGGATAATCTTAGGATGAATTAATTGAAAAATAAATCGAAAGGAGGGGATACTTTTTAATATCTTCATTTTATACATCTCATAAGTTTTAAGTTCATAAAAGTTTTTTCCGAAAACTTAATTAAATTATTTTTATATTCTATCACATACACAAAACTTTAAGAGTTGTTTATTAATCTATAAAAAGCCAAATGTAAGCAATTCTATATTTAAAACCCAAGATCTAACATATTTTATCATGTTAAACACCAAATTGTTTTACGACTGTGTCGCGTACAGGCTCCGTCTCAAAGCCATGAAGCTACTAGCCCCGTTGGCGTAACTCTTTACTTATGAAATGCAATACTAATATAATATATTATATATATATATATAATATATATATATATATATATTATATATATTATATAATATATAATATATATATTCATCATTATCATGATGATATATATATATATAACTTATTTATTATTTAATTAAATTATATTTATTATTAAATAAATATATGGTATTATACTATATATTATATATATATATATATTATATTATATATATATATATATATATATATATATTATATATATATAATATATATATATATAATATCATCATCATCATCAATATATCATCACATCATCATCATCATCATCATCATCACATCATCATCAACATCCATCATCAGCTTTCCCCTTTGATCCCCAAACTAGGTGGGTGCACAAAAACTGCCCAGAATTATAATATAAGTAGAAATCATGACTTAGAGCTGAAGAAAAACACCTTCTCCGCACAACCTCCCCTAATTACCTTAAGTGAGAGATGTTCATCTAAAATCCGCCTGAAGCTTCTCAAACCTACAAATCACCACCGTGTATCTCGTTCAATGTAAGGGTTCATCTTAGCCAGACCAAGAACTATGGCCTCCTCAAAATACGCCACTTACTCCTATATAGCCTATCTCTCCTTGTGCTAAATTTCGCATTCCTTTCTTCAAACACCTTACTACTAAATCAATTCCACTCTTACTTTGTTTTCTTGAAACCTTTCGACTTACCACACACAACTCAATCACTACATATCCGCTTAATCAACGACTATCATCCATCCGTTCCATATATGCAAACTATCTTAACACAGTTCTGTTTATCTCTCTTTCACTTCTTTCCACACCACCAACTCCCTAACGCGCTCGTTCCAAATTTTAATAAATCTTTTAAATCGCACCTAACATCCCCTAAAGATTATCCATCTTAAACCGGATGTACATTAATTATACTTCTTTATTCCACACCATTTTCGCTTACTAGACAATAAATACGAGAACAGCATATCTTCATCAGCAACCCGTGTAACTCAAGTTTTAGACGCCTTGCATCATTCAACCAAAGATTTAATTGCACATCCACTCACAACTTTCCTACTGTACAAAACAATTTCTACTATGCTCAGTTTATATAATATATATATATAATATATATATATAAATATATATATTATAATATATTATATATATATATATATATATATAATATATATATATATTATATAATATATATATTATATATATATAATAGTATATATATTATATATATATATATATATATATATAATAATATATATATATATAAAATATATATATATATAATATATTATATATATTATATATATATTATATATATAATATATATATATATATATATATATATATTATAATTAAATGCATTTTTATACAAGTTTATTCTATATATATTTTTTTTTATTTTGATTTAATTTTTACTATATTTATTACTCAATTTATTTTCATTTTTATAAAGACTTAGATTAATTGGGCAAGATTGTCTTTATGGTATGATCATTATGATCCAAAGGAACTTTTTTTCTTTCCAAAATGATTTTTTTGTGGAAAAATTCTAAGTGAATAACCTTTTTTCCACTGAGTCTATTTTAAATTTTATGTTAGATTTGAAATGATCGGGAATCATTCTTTGTGCTTCTTGCATCAAATTATAACGAGAAATAAACCTTTCCCCAAATAGGATGCTTGCTGCTTTTTGTGTACAAAAAAAAGTATTATATATAAGTAATATTATATATAATATATAATATATATATATTAATAATATATATAATATATATATATATATATATACTATATATATATAATATATATATATATATAATAATATATATTATATTATAGTAGTGATGGAAGGTACGCGCTCCCCACCCTTTTTCGATATGAAGAAGAGAGCTATCGTCTGAAACTTGGAATAAATGTATATATGATAGCTCAAACAGGGTAAATTTCAAGTCTGTAGGATGTATATAGGGGGCACCCCGAGGGTGACGCCGATATTGCGGCTTACGCCCTTTGGCCGTTATCTGCGTGGTGAGTTTTAGGACCTAACAAGCGTTCGGCGACCACCACCTGGAGTCAAAACAGACGAAGTCTGGTTTACCGACAGAACAACAGGACCGGCGTGCGCATACACAACAATATATTATTATTATTATTATTACGTCGAAAATTCGATTTCCGAAGGAATTCTGAGTTTTTTTAATCCCTCTGCGTCTGCTTCTGCGTGTCTTCACGTCGGTTCAGCCTCTGCACCGCACCGCACGCACCGCACCGCATCCACACCCCACTGCCCCGGCGCCGTAGCGTTCACCCGAAGAAATTTGAGATCACGGGAGGTGATCTCAATTTCGATCGATTCAGCTCAGTCCGTTCCATCTCCCGTACCGCACCGCACCCACCGCACCCACCGCGCTCGCTAGCGCTCCGGTTTCGACGCATCCTCTGGCTGTTTCTTTATTATTATATTATATTATTATTATATTATATATATTATTATTTATTATTAGTATATTATTATGTATTATTATTATATTATTATATTATTATTATTATTTTTTATTATTATATTTAATGATTATTTTTGTATTTATTCCACCTGGTTTCTTTTCGGCATCCGGTTTCATTCAATATACATTACAAGGTAGGTTATCGTATCCTGGTTAAAAATTGGAGGGTGTTAATGGAAGGTTACTTGTCGTAACGAGTAACTCCCCTGGGTCCCCCGGAGGGGACCCCACCCCTCCGTAAAAAAATCGAAGTGTTTCGTAATTGGCTAAAATTTGGTGAGAAGATTCAGAGTTGAATTTCTAGAAATAGCTTGCATATTAAATCTGTGGAGTTGCCCCACCGGTGCTGGAGCCACTGCGGAGCCGTTTTAATAAACAGTCGTATAACAACAATGTATCCTATATACGTTTCAGTCGATAGAGTTCGATATGATGATTATAAGTCACGTTTAGTGCTAGACTCTCCCTTAGGTCCCGCTCGAAAAAAAAAAAAGAACACAGAGTCAAAAAACAAAGAAGAAGAAGAAAATGAAGGAAGAAAAAGAGGGGAAAGAATGAAGAACGAGTCTGACTCAGAGGTAGGAGTTGACAATGCACCGTTCTGGCTCCGGCGTCTGATAATTATTAAATATGTTAATGATGCAATTATTGTGTCCTTATATGTTATTGGGTCTTCGAGTTCGAAATAATGGTTTCAAACCATCAAGAAATAAATCTATATAAATAAATTAAATAAATAAATAAATTAAAATCCTAGGTCTTATTAAATTTAATAGCTTAATTTTGGATATCAAATACCCTTAAGCAGTAAATCACTAAATCAAACACCATCCAAACCAGCATCCAACACCTCCCTCCTACCATCTTGATCTATTATCTATTATTAAGGTCACATTCGAGTATCATTTTGAATAAACATAACAGAAATCAAGTCTTTATACAAGCATCAGCCAATATATGCTGACGTAACAAATTTCACATTAAAAAAGCTTACTTAGCATCATCTGAATCTATGAATATAACCCAACAACGAGAAACTAGCCATCTTAACAAAATAAAGGTTAAAATTAACTAAAGAAAAGACTTAACACCAGTAAATTAACTTAACATAACATCCAAAAACGTAACTTAATCACACTTTGTCAAGCATGTCTAACATAACAATGTTAATTATACATTAACATTGGAATATGTATTAAAGCTTACCTACAATATGTATCATATCATACAACCATTGAGAACTCTAACTAACAAAGTTTCATATTAATAAATCAACATAACATTATCAAACTAAGAATATAATTGTACAAAGCAAACCAGGGCCCATCTTAAGCAAGCAATTAACTTAACATTAACAAAGATTCACATACAACCTACAGCACCTAATCCATTTAATGCATATCTCTGTAGAGAAAACTTAAAAAGTCCATGGAAAGAAGTTTCTCATCAATAACTTTAACTCATATAAGTATTGATGAAAACTTTTTCAATGAACAAGAGATCTTGAAAATCATTCGAAATGCCTTCTTAATGAAGCGTTGATCTAATATTCCACCCTCATACGAATCCTAAATCATAGTCTTAAGTCTTTATAGACTATGATAGGATACTATGAGTTGGAATCAATTCAACTTTTGACAATGATCAGTCACCGAGTGGAAATTCTATGTAAACTCCTCGTAAAGGCATTCGTAGAGCAAGAATGAAGGTCATCATACCAACACAACGAAAAATGCTTATGACGAAATTTGATTATAAAACAGCTCTAAAAGCGTAACGAATTCTTTTCTTTCAAACCAATCAGAAGAAAGTCAAACAAGAATACAATGCACGAACGATCCATATCAGTTCAAAAGGGTATATATCTCGTTAACACAAACCAACAACAACAACAACAACATAACAGTCAAAATTAGTCTTTATATACCACAACGAATATATGCTACGAAACATTGTTTTCACATAATAAAGCTAATGCATCAATGTGGACTAAGAAAATAATTGTACAACGACGAACATGACGAATAAATCAACATAACATTAACAAAGTTCCATACTTAACAGCAGTAAATACTAACACAGCGTACAAAACGTTAACCTATTCACATTTTTTTCAAACATATCTTCAACATATTAACGTTAATTTACATTGAACATAAGTAAATTTTAACAGGATTTATTCAAAATCTTGTCCAATATCATACAGACCACCGAAATATTGTAAAATAACAAGTTTCAACATACACAAAAAAGTTCTTTATATATACTAACCATTGAATATATGCTTAACCAACAAAGCTTTAGCGTCAATAAAGCTAACATATCTTAACCGCAACTAAGAATATAATGTACAAGGCAAACTAACAACCTCGGCGTTATGAATAATCACTAACATCTGAGGAGATGTCGGCCTACTATCAATGGTAAAGTGAATAGGTTAATGTACAATACTCGATATGTCCCACTTTTCTCGCATATTCAGCAAACAGTAAAACCGCCTTCATCTAACAAAATCCTCAACAAAAGTATCCAATCTATCAAAGATACCACCATCTAACTACGAATTAACACCATCTTCATCAAAGTGTCACTCGTTGTGAGTTTATAACATCAACTTGAACTTGAATAAGCATAGGACTTAGCAAAATTCAGGGCAAACCTAACATCTCCCAACAAAAAACTAATCTAGTCCACGTTCTAACAACAATCATCGCAGTTAACACATATATCTTAACAAAAAACTCATCATTTCTCTAACAAATCCAGTGTTATTTTTACATTGTCATAGTAATATTTAACATAACTTACCTAACTTACGAATAAAACAGTTTTCATTAATCAATACTGACGAATATGTGTTAGAAACGTGAGCCTAGGGTAAGTTTTTGTTGAGAGTAAATGTCAGGTTTTGCCCGAGAATTTTGCTAATGTCTACGTTATCATATTCAAATGACTGTATACTAGAGACGTTGACACTTTAGAAGTAGGGTCAATTCATAGCGTGCGAGATGCTGTCATCTTTGATAATTATCACTTGTTAAGGATTTTGTTAGATAATATACGTCTTTACCTGTTACATAAGGGCTCAGCCCAAAGGGTTGCCCTTACCGCTTACACCCTCTTCAGGGTATCCGAATGGGTCTTCGTGCATCTCTCGGGGTGATCTCAAAGTAGTGCCATACAGCGCTTACATGGCTATCAAATACCTCTGCTATATTCGCTGTTGCTTAATCTAATCCATTATGAATATGATATTTGCGAAAAGGGTCGGGGTCTAAATGGTAAGGATAAAAAACATTTCATTTACCCTTCATGAAACGTAGTGTTACAAGAGGAATCCCCCTGTGTTTTCTTCGGAAGGTATGTGCTGCTTAAGACTTATCTTGATTAATGAAAACTGTTTATTCTTAAGTTAGGACGTTATGTTAACTATTACTATGACAATGTGAAAATAACACTGATTTGTGAGCAGAAATGATAGTTTTTTGTAAATATTACATGTGTAACTGCCGAATGACTTGTCGTTAGAAAACGTGAGGACTAGATTAAGTTTTGTTGGTTAATGTTATGTGTGCTAAATTTTGCTAATGCTCGATGCTTATCAGAGTTTCAATTGATGTTATACTCAAACGAGTGACACTTTGATGAAGATCGTGTTAATTCGTAGTTCCAGATGTTGGTTTTTGATAGATTGTCACTTTGTTGAGGAATTTATTTAGATATCGTTTTTACCTGTTGCTTATATGCGAGAAAGTGTGGAATATCGAGTATTGTAAACCTATTAGCACTTTATCCTTGATAATTAGGAATTTTCAGATGTTAGCTGATCTATTCCATACGCGCAGTATGTTAAGTTTCTTTGTACATAGTATTATTCTTAGTGCCGTTTAAGATATGTTAGCTTTATGACGCTAAAGCTTTGTTTGGTTAAGCAATATTCAATGTTAGTATATAAAAACTTATTTTTGTGTTATGTTTGGATAAACTTTGTTATGTTTACAATTATTCGTAGGTTCTGTATGATAATTGGACAAGATTATGATAAATCCATGTTAAAATATTACTGTGTCAAGGTAAAATTAACGTTAATATGTTAGAGATATGCTTTGAAAATAATCAGTTACGTTTTTGTACGCGTGTGTTAGGTACTTTACTCTGTTTAAGTATGGAAACTTTGTTATGTTTAGTTTTATATTCGTCATAGCATTCTCGTTTACATTATTTTCTTAGTCACATATGCTATGTTAGCTTTATATGTGAAACAATGTTACTTGTTAAGAATATTCGATTGGTTTATATAAAGAACTTAAAAATTGTGACTTTTATTTGTTTGATTGTTGTTGTTGTTGTTGTCTAACAGAGACATATTACCCCTTTGACTGATATGGTTCTGTCGTGCATTGTTATTCCTGTTTACTTTCGTCGATTGGTTGAAAAAGAAGACTCTTACCTTTAGAGCTTTTAACATCCAAATTTCTCAGTAAACATTTTTTCGTTGTGTTGGTATGATGACCTCTCATTCATGCTCCTACGAATTTCCTCTTTACGGGACCTTTACAATATATTCCACTCAGGTAGTATGATCATCCGTCAAAAGTGAATTGATTCCAACCCCTCATAGTATCCTATTCATAGCTAATTACAAACTTAACTATTGATAGATTCGTATGAGGTTGGAATATAGCCATCAACACTTCAATAGCAAGCATTTCGAATGATGTTTCAAGATCTCTTGGTCCATGGAAAAAATTTTCATCAATAACCTTTACATCTTATTGATGAAAAACTTCTTCCATGGACTTTTTTAAGTTTCTCTACAGAGATATGGTTTATGTCTGTTATAGTGGTCTTTCTCTTCTGTTAATGTTAGCACGTTTAATTCTTGCTTAAGATGGCCTGGTTGCCTTTGTACATTATATTCTTAGTTCTATAATGTTTATGTTGACATTTTAATATTATGAAAAACTTTGTTACTTAGGTATACTCAATGGTGACTATGATAATTACACAGCGTTATGGTAAATTTGTTACATCATTTACCATTTAATTAAAATTAACATTTTATTTTAGAGACATGCTGATAAAGTGAATAAGTTACGTTTTGGATGTTATGTTAGTTACTTTTACTGAGTGTTAATGTGTCCTTAGTTAATGTTAACCATTTATTCTTGTTAAAGGTGTGTCAGATTTGTCGTTGTGTATTTATCGTCGCTAAAAAATGAGAATCATCTTTTATTAATGTTAAAACTTTGTTACGTCAGCATATATTGGCTGATCTTGTATAAAGAACTTGATTTATGTAATGTTTATTCAAAATGATACTCGAAATGTGACTTAAATTCAATAGATAATAGATTCAAAGCCTGATGTCAGAGGAGTTGTGCTGGTGTGGATGGTTGTTTGATTTAGTGAATTTACTGCTTTAGGTATGTAAACGTAAATTTGTAATTATAAACATAAAACAAGAATAAGAAATTTTATTTATTTATTTTATTATTTATTTATGTATTCTGATGGTTCTGAAACCATTTATTTTCTAAATCTACAGACCAATAAACAATATATAAGACACCAAATTGCATTCAATACACAATATTTAATAATTCAGCCACCACCCCGAGCCAGCACCGGTGCATTCTTCAACTCCTACTCTCTGAGTCAGACTCCTTCTTCATTCTTTCCCTTTATTCTTCCTTCATCCTTCTTATTCCTTCCTTTGTTTTTTTCACTCTGCGCCTCTTTTTTTTTTTTCATCGGGACCCCTTAATGGAGGCTCCTAGACACCCCTTACACGACCTTAATAATCATCATATCGAAACTCTACGACTTGAAAACCGTAATATAGGACATCAACATTGTTTTTATAGACTGTTTATCTTAACAGGCACCGCAGTGCTCAGCACGGTGCCGTGATCAACTCCACAGATTCACATATCAAATATTTCTAGAAATCAACTTCTGAATCTTCTCACCAAATTTTAGCAATTACGAACACTTCAATTTTTTACAGGGTGGGGGTCCCCCTCCGGGACCACGGACGTAACCTCGTTACGACAAGGTTACCTCCCCATCTAACAACCCTCCAAATTTTAACCCAATACGATACCTAACCCATGTAGATGTATATTGAACTCGGAAACCGGATGCGAAGAAGAAACCCCGATTAATAATAACAAAAATAATAATAAATTAATAATAATAATAATAAAAAATAATAATAATAATAATAATAATAATAAAAATTAATAATAATAAGTTAATAATAATAATAATAATAATAATAATATAATAAAAAACACAAGAGGATGAGTCGAAACGCAGACGCTTACGGCGCGGTGCGTTTGCGTCGCTGCGGCGTGCGTCGGTGCGTTACGAGATGGACCGAGACTGAGCTGAATCGGATCGAATTGAGATCACTCCTGATCTCAATTTTCGCAAACGCTACGGCGCGGGGCAGTGGGTGTGGTTCGCGTGCGGTGCGGTGCGTCAGAGCTTGAAACCGACCTGAGGACACGCAGAAGAAGACGCAGAGGACTTAAAAAAACAATCAGAAGTGTTTCCTCGGGAAACACTTCTTCGACGTAATAATAATAATAATAATAATAATAATAATAAATGTGTTTGTGTATTGCGCACTCGCTCGTCTGTTTTCTGTCGTCAACAGAACCCTTCGTCTGTTTGACCTCCAGCGTGGTCGGTCGCCCCGAACGCTTGTCAGCCTAAACTCACCACGCACATCACCGCCATCAAGGCGTTAATGCGCCAATATCGCGTCCACCTCGGTGACCCCCCCTCTTATATACATCGTAAACCTGAAACTTTACCCTGTTTCTAGCTATACCCATAATACATTATATTCCAAGTTATCAACCGATGCTCTATTCCTTCATATCGAAAAAGCTGCCAGTGGTCAAACCTGCCATCACTACTATTAATATATAATATATATATATATATATATATATATATATATATATATATATATATATATATATATATATATATATATATATACTATATTATAATATATATATATATATATATATATATATATATATATATATAATATATATAATATATATAATATATATATTATATATAAATATATATTATATATATATATAATTATATATATATATATATAAATATAATTATATAATTATTATATATACGTATATTATATATATATATACATTATATATATATATATATACATATATAATATATATATATATAATATATTATATATATATATATATATATATATTATATTATAATATAAATATATATATATATAATATATATAATATAATATATATATAATATTAGAGTATTAAAGGCAAATGAGGGTGAGATTATACCATGGAGGTGCCCCCCTAGGTATGTATCTTACAACAAATACGTTCCTTGTAAATTTTGCAAAGGATTTTTCCAAAAAAAGGATTTGTGGAGACATTTGAAAAAATGTCCTTTTAACAACAACCAAGAGCGTATTAAAGGTTGCACAAAAGAAGCCGAATTGCTTCTCCCATGTACAAGCACAACCTCAAATATTGTAAATGAAAAAATATTTTCAAAAATGAATTCTGATGACATCTCTCTTCTCGTTAAGAATGATCCACTTATAGTTAAATATACTGTTTTCAAAATAAATGGATACAGACATTGTGATAAAGTAAGCAGAATATAATAAACAGCGTAGATGGAGTTGCGAGTAATAATAATAATAATAATAATAATAATAATAATACATTAATAATAATAATAATAATAATAATAAAATAATTAATAATAATTAATAATAATAAAGATAATTGATAATGATAATATAATGATAATGATAATGAATGATATAATAATGATAATGATAATATAATGATAATGATAATAAATAATAATAATAAATAATAAAATAATAATAATAAAATCAAAGAATTTAAAGTAATAATAATAATAATAATAATATAATAATAATATAAAAAATAAAAATAAAAATAAAAATAAATCATAAATATAAATATAAATAAATAATAATAATAATAATAATTAATAATATAATAATGAAAATATTTAATGGTATGAAATATAAATATAAATATAATAATAATAATAATAATAATAATAATAATAATAATAATAATAATAATAATAATAATAATAATAATAATAATAATAATAATAATAATAATAATAATAATAATAAGCAATAACAAAAACAATAATAATGGCAATAATAACAACGTGATAAAAATTTTAAGAAACCGTATTAAATCGATTAAGATCCATTTGAAGAGGATATATTTTCTCACAGACGCTATTCATGCTCATTTGAAAAGTTTAATGCATCCTCTCGTTTTGAAGCATTTTTATGACCGTATTTTTTTAGATATTAGTAAATCCTCTGCATGTATCATTGCAAATTCTAATTACAAATTACAAGGCTTAATAAGAAACTCCCAATGGACAAAGTTTACTCGCACTCAGATAGTTACTAATTTATCGTCTCACACTTTGAGTGCTGCCGAGAGAGAAGTCTTGAGCCTAGGACTTAATTTTTCCATTCGTAATAACAATAGAACCAAAATTAACACCATTGCGCAGTTATTTGAATTCAAATGCATTTTTGCCATTGGTTACTAAACTTTTGAAACAAGAAAGCTTTGAAATGCCCCAAAGATTCAGGAACGCAATTGCAAGTTTGCGTAGTAATAAAACTATTGAAATAAGAAAAGCCGATAAGGGTGGTGGTGTTGTCATCCTGGACAAATCTGACTATGTAGCCAAAATGAATTCCTTGCTCAGTGATGTAAATGTATATGAGCCCCTTAATTGTGACCCCATTAATTCTTTAATCTATCAATTCAACAGATATGTCAAACCAAAGTTAGATAAAGAAACCTTAGTCAAGTTAACTGTTTATAACCCTACTTTACCTTATATGTACGGCATTCCAAAATTAGCCCTTAAAGTATAAGTTCCACTTAGACCAATAATTTCCAGTCGTAATGATGTCTTCTCCAAGCTAAACAAATTAACATATTAATAACAATACTCATTTCCTCTCCAAGGTGGGAAAAACCTTGCCCTCTCATCATACCATAATTAGCTTCGATGTCATTAATCTCTTCACCAATGTCCCCATTGATCATGTATTTCAGTTTTTGTCCGAAAAGTTAAGTTCACTCCCTTTACCTGTCTCAGTTTCAGACTTCACATTTTTGTTAAAATTGTGCATCAAACAAAACACCTTCTCCTTTAATAATAACTATTTCAGACAAATTTTTGGAGCTAGTATGGGGGGTAGTTTGAGCCCCATTTTGTCATGTATATATAGGGAGTTTTTTGAAAGCAGACTCCTTCCTTCCATAGCCTAATTTCCTCTCATCCATAGTTGGTTTCGTTATGTCGATGACGTCATTGCAATTATACCCGAATCTTTTCCCATTGAAAATTTCTTGCAACAACTCAATAACCTTGCTCATTCCATTAAATTTACTTACGAACTTCCCCAAAATAACAAAATAATATATATATATAATATTATATATAAATATATATATATTAATATATATTATTTAATATATATATATATATATATATATATATATATAATTATATATATATATTTAATTATATATATATTATATAATATAATATATATATATATATATAACTATATATATATATATAATATCAGTGCGAGCGTGCATTTTCCGCATCATACTTACATTCCCGGTTCCCTATTTCACATATATATATTATAATAATATTATAATATATTATATATATATATATATATATATATATATATATATATATATATATATATATATATAATTATATATATATATATATATATATATATAACAACTCCTGATGGGCAAACCATTTTCCAATTTAACACTTCTTTTTTCTAAAGAATTGCTTTCTTATTCAAATGGCATGCTTCTTCTAATTTTCTTTTATCTCCCTGTCTCCCGTCCTGCTCTAATATAAGACTTTTATTGTCTCCGTATTATCAATAAGATGTTAAAAATTTTGTAAATTTATCATGTCCGTCTGAGAAATCCCGTTCTACTGAAAAACGATCCTAACTCCTTCAGCTCGCTCCTCATATCTCTTACCATCAACCAAAATCATCCTGTTGCTCTACTTTGCACTCTCTCTAGCATTTCTAAGTCTTTCTTTTAAATAAGGGGCCCAAACTTGGGCAGAATACTCTATTATTGGCCTAACATATATACAGTTTACTTAATACTTCTTTGCTCTTGTAAACAACATTGCAATTTATTATGCCAGCATCTTTTTAGCTTTATTATTTGCTTCCAAACACTGATTTAGCTACTTCAAATTACGCTTAATAATTAACAACCTATATTTTTTCTTGGTCAATGGTTCAAGCTAATCCCCATTCATTAATCGCAGTAAAACTTTATTGAAAACCTAGGTTAGAACCTTAACAATCTTTATTATTAAAAATTCATTTCCACTTATCTGCCCACCCAAAAGTTTATCAAAGATCATTTTGAAATTTTATACATCCTTCACTTTTTCCTAACTGAGTGCCACTTGTATCATCTGCAAACTAGAAAAACCTGCATTTACAGTCATGGGGGTCTAAATTCACTTATATATATGAGAACAAAGTAACCCCACCTTCTGAACCCTGGACACCACTTCTTCACTATTTCATGAAGATTTATTGCCATTTATTTACACACTGTTTTCTATTCCACAACTCTCTTCTAATCCAACCAATTCTTGAACCCACTTGACCTATGTTTCACCACTAGTCCTTCTCTCGTATAAATACACCATTTCATCCTATTGGTAAATTGACCACAATCTTATTATCTTTTATTTCAATACTTTCTCTCCAACAGCTTCATCCCTGCCCTATGCGTTTTTTTTCTTGCACTTTCGATCGGGCTGTGGGGCCTTGCGTCGATTCTACGCTAACTATAATTGGAATGACTGCTTTGACTTGATACCTCGGTCTGCACTAAGGTGGAGCTGTAATCAGTACGTATGAGCAGGTTCCATCCTTCTTCGACTAAAATCTTTCTCTCCTCATAATCCATGGTATCGTCGTGCTTGTCTCTCTGCCATTCAGCTAGAGACAGCGCGGTTATCGGGATTGGAAAAATCTCTGTTCTCCTATCACTCTCGCCTTAATTTTCACACTAGAAATCTTCAGGATACTCTTCGACGAGCAAAGCGGCTTTCATCAAACAAGTGCGCTTACCTCCTTGGATCTCCTACTACAACTTTCTGCCTCTTGCAAAAATACATCTCTAACAATTTCGTAAATCATCTTATTGCCCTCTTATTCGATCTGATGCTTCTGTTGCTAACTCCCAACTGAAAAGGTCAATCTCTTCGGCCTCCTATTTTCCCCTAACTTAACCTTGGCATTTCTCATCCTCCTCCTTCTCCTTCTCCTTCTCCTTATCTCCTCTCATTGGTCCTATGTCTTTACCTGTTGATTACATTGATCGGTTACACGGGCACTCCTGAGCAGATCTATGAACGTTAAGAGCGGGTGGCCCGGATGCATTCCTCCCCGAGTTTTAGGGAATGTGCTTACGCGCTGACCCCGCCTCGTTCAACTATTATTTTCAATGTCTCAAATTCTAGCTCATACTAATACTTAATACCCCGCCTCGTTCACATATCTCTTATTCTCAATACTAGCTCAATACTAACTAATACTACTAGCTCAATACTAATTCTCTTCCATCTTCTGTTTCCTCTGAATTTAATCTCACTCACTTTAAAGCCTGCGTCTGTTCACAAGTTAATTTTCAAATACCCTTGTACCCTGCATAGCCACCTAATCCACAATAACAATACCAAAT
>JABUQX010093641.1:15000-17500 GCA_015478945.1 Trachelipus rathkii | reverse complement strand
ATTTTGCAAGTGAATTATTTCAACGTTCACTAAATTTATATTTTTCCAAAATGTTTTAGAATTTCGACTTTCATTGAGATAGATTTTAAGAATAATAATTAAATCAGGTAAACTAAAGTGAGCCGAATATCTTTCTGGTCTATCCAATCTGTTTCTACAAAGCATCATATTTAGATTATTTGTTAAGACGAAAAAATTGTTGTCACACGAATTAATATTTTAAATATAGCATACATTCTAAACTAGAGAAATATTAAATTGCTATTCATTTTATGTGATTATCTGCCTAAGAATATTTCCTAAAATGTACAGTATACTTAGATATAAAAAGACTAATGGTAATGGCACTCATTCGACAACTTATTTTTCGTTTCCTTGCAGCAAGTAGTCATTTGCATAATATATTTTCTGTTATTTGAGCAAATAAATTGAACACAAAGAAAGGCATTTACAATCACTTACAAACCAGTATACTTAACCTATTCACATAATTTATTTAAACTCGTGGATTTTTTTCTGTTGTTTTTTTTTTAAGTTATTTTAGAGCGAACCTTACACACAAAGGGTATATGCCTTCCCTTCAGGCAGACAAAATACTGCCATTTAAGCTATCACGAGTTCAAGGCAGGTGAACCACTATCAATAAGAAGAGCTCGTTCTGCTCTCATTTAAACTCATGAAAACTGAAAAAAAATGAAATTTCGTTTATATACTTTCCATATTTTGTTCGTGCCAGATAAAAGGCCTAGGTATGCCTGTAGAGTGAGTGTATTTAAAGATGTGGGGTTGTCGTATCGCTAGTCCATTTAAAGGCCTGGGGTTGCCAATTGCGTCAGAGTATTTAAACATTCAAATAACAGTATATTTGAACTCATTTTGGAGTTTATTTAAACTGCATTCTTGCATTGTTTTATGACACAAACTAAAATAAATTAAAATAAAAAACTAACGTTTATATCTAACACTAATAACTTATTAATCGTAATATACTCACGCAATCACAAATTAAATTCTAATAGACAAGGAAAAATACATTACTTTTAACAATTATAAATATAAAAAAAAGAGGAACTAATTAGATGTTAAATAAGTGCAGGAGAATTTATTAGGTTGCAAGGCTAGTAAATTTGGTAATTATTTATTCATTATAGTGCAAGATAATTAATTAAAAAGACAAAGTATTGGAGTTTAAATTTACTGCTTTTGACGTTTAATTACTGCTCTCAGCAGTTTAATTAATATTAGGAATTCTCAGCTCCAAAAATTAAAGGTGTAAAATACTTAAACATAGTAATAATAAAATAAAAAAAAAAAAAATATCGAAATTTTTCCTACACACTAGACATTTCATAATATATATATATGTATACGGTATAATATATATATATATATATATATATATATATATATATATATATATATATATATATATATATATATATATATATATATATATATATATATATACAGTGGCGTATCCAGGAATTTTTTTCGGGGGGGGCCAAACAAATCATATATATATATATATATATATATATATATATATATATATATATATATATATAACCTATATATATATATATATATATATATATATATATATATATATATATATATATATATATATATATATATATATATATATATATATATATATATATATATATATATATATATATATATATATATATATATAAAGAAAAAAATATTAAATTCCTCATAAAAAATGGGAAGAATTTAAATGAATTACTAAAATCATCTTACCTAAATTGTTAAATTTAATCGCCTGATATGAGAGTGAGGGAAGTCCGAGATAACATCTTCAATTTTTATTTCAATATTTCGATGTATGTAGAGGAGGGCAAGTCCAGTAAGTCTTTTTCATCTCCAACAGTATTTCTCAAGTAGGCTTTCAGAAGTCTTAATGTTGAAAAGCTTCTTTTTACTGAATCATTAAACACGGGTAAAATTGCCAGTATTTGCAACAAGATGTAAATATTGGGAAATTGTGACTGCGAACAAGAAACTAGTCCATTTATTGCGGTTTTTGGGCGACCTGTGCTGTGATGCCATTTCAACTTCCATAAATCCCATTCTGCTTTTACAAATCTTCATTTGGGCTTTCGAGATCTTCCTTGTAAAATATTACACAATCTTTTATCTTCTCATATGGCACATTACACCCGTTAGGTATGACAAATTGCAAGGAAAATTTAAAAACCTCTCTCCTAATGCTGATATTAAATCATCCAAAAATGGTATAAAATTGGATGTGCGATAATAAGTCTGTGGGTCGGAAGTAGGAATGTTGGGTCTGTATTTTTGGAATTTGTTAATTCTTGGTACAGCAATTTCAATACTCAGTTCAGATTCAGATGCGCTTACACATTCTTCAAAAATCAGCTGAAATTCTAATGTTTCATTTTCTCTGATGGTTTCAAGTTTAGTTTTAACTAATGGACTTAACGAGATTTGTTCCTGACAGCGACGAATTATATAA
>JABUQX010093641.1:0-5000 GCA_015478945.1 Trachelipus rathkii | reverse complement strand
AGATGAAACTTCTGCTACTCCGTACTAATTAGTCTGTTAATGCAGATTTTGGATACCACAGGCAAAAACAGGAAAAGGTTTTAAAAGAATAAAAAGGAAGAAAGCAAACGAATAAATCTGAAATATCTTTCGAAATTATTATTATTATTATTATTATTATTATTATTATTATTATTATTATTATTATTATTATTATTATTATTATTATTATTATTATTATTATTATTATTATTATTATTATTATTATTATTATTATTATTATTATTATTATTATTAATACTATTATTATTATTATCAATATATATATATATATATATATATATATATATATATATATATAGTATATATATATATATATATATATATATATATATATATATATATATATATATATATATATATATATATATATATATATATATATATATATATATATATATATATATATATATATATATATATATAGTCAGGGTCCCGAGTTGCTGACACCTGTATCTATAAAACTACGGTAGCTACATAAAAACTGAATACATTTTTGAAATTAGAGAACATTTTAATGCAGGAAAATGAAGAAGAAATAAAACGAAGCGATAAGAAAAAAAGTATAATAATAAATGATATAGTGTACGATAAGTTTCAATTGAAATACAGTTTTTGGTAAACGAAAATATAAAAGATGACGAATGTTGAAAAGTCGATTGGTCATAGGAGGTATAGAAAGAGGATCAGGTAAATGTTTTTAGTACCAGTAATGAGCAGGATTAGTGAAATGGTAATGAAAGTAATAGAGACATACATAAAGCCAAAAACAACAATTATAACAGATGAGTGGAAAGGCTACAATTGTTTAAAGAAGAAAGATGTTATTAACCAAACCTAACCAAACCTACCAAACCTTACCTAACCTAACCTAACCTAACCTAACCTAACCTAATATATATATATATATATATATATATATATATATATATATATATATATATATATATATATATATATATATATATATATATATATATATATATATATATATATATATATGGTACCATATATATATAAAGAATAACTACCGAAAACGACTAAAAAACGTTGTTTTTCGTTTACAAATAAAATGTAAAAAAAAAAAAAAAAAAAAAAAAAAAAAAAAAAATTCTCGTTGTCTCGCAGCCAGCAGGAGGAGGAGGAGGAGTCTCGCTGCCAGAAGAATTACCAAAATGTCAGGCGTAAGATGTTATTCAGCCGTATTATTTTAATTAATTTATTAATAATTTTAATTATTTTATTAATAATTAATAAAATACTTTCCTTTTCCTGCATTAAAATGTTCACTGAATTCAAAAATGTATTCAGTTTTTGGTAGCTATCCTAGTTTTTTAGATACAGGTGTCAGCTATTCGGGATTCTGACCTATGGCCAGCGTTTAGATTAGGGGCCCCCTGTATCTAAAAAACTGCTATAGCTACATAAAAACTGAATACATTTTTGAATTCAGCAAACATTTTAATGCAGGAAAACAAAAAATTTTTAATAATTATTAACTTTAATAAATATTTCCAAAAACTAAGATACAATCTTACGTTGGAAACCTTAATTTACACATGTTACCCATAAAAATATAAATTTTCTTTATATCTTTTCTATATTTTAAGGTTAACTTTAAAATTATTTTTCGGTTTATTAACTTAAAAAATAGTTTTTATATTTTAAAAATTATTTCATCAGCACTCACGGGTCGGTGGGGCCCGTAGATTACCCTTGTGTGCTATGCATTTACGTTAATAAATTAAAAAAATAATTTTTTCATTCCATCTCATGCAAGTCGTAATTTTCAAGATATCTGGCAAGCCTAATATTTGGGGGAACTTTGGGGGAAATTTGGGGGAAACGCGACAATTGTCGTGCATCAAAAACTATTATTATTATTATTTTTTTATCACTTTCATTTTATTTCTTCTTCATTTTCCTGCATTAAAATGTTCGCTGATTTCAAAAAATATATTCAGTTTTATATAGCTTTCATAGTTTTTTAGATACAGGGGCCCCTAATATATAAACATGACCGTATATATATATATAATATATTTTTTTATATAGAGGTCCCTATATATAAATACTATATATATATATATATATATATATATATATATATATATATATATATATATATATATATATATATATATATATATATATATATATATATATATATATATATATATATATATATATATATATATATATATAAGAACTTGGCGCGAACACCTCCTAAAAATACCGAAATATTGGTAGTTACTAACTGGCTTTTTGTCTTTTGAATTTTCAGTACTCTTTTACATGAACTGTAATACGCTTGGTTGTTTCCCCTAAGTTATGTAATTCATGTTAATAAAGATAAAAATATCAATAAATGATAATACGAAAAGCAACATTCTTTAAACTCGTGAAATAGTAGAATTAAAAATTAGAAAGAAAATGAAGTGAATAACTTTATGTAATTTAAATAATGTTCTAATTAAGCACTAGGCTAGGAGAGCTAGGCTAGGCTTGGCTAGTGCTATTTTGCAAATCTGGCAAACCCTAGATTGACATCGAACTTCATTCTTCTGATAGGTTTAAATATAAAAAAGAAATAAGCTTTAAAAAATAACAAAAGTATAAATACTATATATACCCTACAATCCCAAAAACAAGGAAGTGAAAGTAATAGAAAAACTCTTGCAAACTAGGTCTGCATAGCTAGCATAGGCTATGCACGAGTGGGTGCACTTGAACGAATAAAAATAAGCTTAGACCTGAATAATAATAGTAATAATAATAATAATAATAATAATAATAATAATAATAATAATAATAATAATAATAATAATAATAATCATCATGATTATAATAAAAATAGGCTTCGAACAGCGTAATAATAATAATAATAATAATAATAATAATAATAATAATAATAATAATAATAATAATAATAATAATAATAATAATAATAATAATAATAATAATAATAATAATAATAATAATAATAATAATAGAAAAATAAATATTATTCAAGAATTAACAAAAGTGTATAAAGATGGTTTCAGGCCTAGGTTTCAGCTACCTTAACCTATTGCTATATCTCCCCTAGGGAATAGATAGATAAGCTATAATTTGTGATTAAGTAAAATAACTAATTATAGCCACAAAATATATTTTTATAACTAAATTTTGTTTTATTTTAACAATTTTTACAATACAAGCTCTATATGGAAATGATGTACTCAAACCGAGTCAGTGTGTTTAATATAAAATAAAGAATTTAAGTTGATGTAAAGCTAATACAGTGTTGGGAAAGAGAAAAAAAACTGCGGCGATTATAAAAACTATACTTTTTATAAACCCGATTCTAGCCTTTTAGTAGTTAGGCTACTATTAAAAAGGCGTAGGATCTTATCATACAAATAAAATTACTTTATTGGCTGAACCTACGATTCCACGTAAATCTCGTCTTTCGACTAGTTGTGGACAACTCTATTATAAAAATTACTTCGACAAGAAACAAGCCCGGCACTTCACCAAAAATTTAGATGTTTTCCAGTCGGGAATTTCCATACATAATGTAGATGTCGAAGATAATGAAATAAATGCTGATCAGGGCCATAACCATTCAATAATACATAGAAGCAACCGTCGTAGTTCAGACCCCAGTATATCTGGCGAGAGTAATCATTCCCGCAGCCTTTCTCTAGAACCACATCGAAGACGGAGGAAAACACTCTATGTCCAGGATATTCCCAATTTTGAAAGTAAGGATGTTATAAAATGGCTGGACAAGGTGGAATTTCTATTTCGAATCTATTTTGTGGATGACAATATAGAAAGGGACCAGCTCCTTGGGCCCCTCCTACCTTCTGCCATAACTTCGAAAATACGCTCTCCAACCAACGACCAAACGTATGAGAAATTGGATCGCTTAGTAACTGAAACATATGCACCATCAGATAAAGAGAAAGCAGAGACTTTATTTCAGCAGAAACTGAAGTCTGGCGAAAAGCCCACTGCATACTTTAACTGGTAACATAGTGAACCACGACATCTACCAGATGTCCGCATTTTAATCAGAGATTTGACTCAAATATCCGGTAAAATTAATGAGTTGTTCCAGAAGATGGAAACCATTTCCTCTCAAGTGCATCGAATGGAGCTACAAATGGCTCGAAATGACAATGGCTGGACCAGAGGTCGTTCTCTGCTGGCGGTTATCTTCCGGATTTTGGAAGGATGGAGCACTGTGCTTTACCATTTCACATTTCGTGAAAATGCTACTCGGTGCCACGAAGGCATCTGCAAAATGGCACAAGTTTCATCACAACAAAATTTTTCAGGATCACTGTCACTGTCGTCACAGGGAAACTAAATATGGGGCGGGTGTTTTTTTTCAGAATGTCACCACTCACGGGCAGGGCCCTATTCAAGGAAGGGACAGAAAATAATTATAATAAAAAAATAAAAATATCTTAAAATATTTCAGTCTTCTTTATTATTAGTCTTTGACTTCCCTTTATTCTTCTTCGTAGAAACGTTTTCCTCTTCATCCATGATCATCGAGGAATTTGCAGCAACGAGCTGATTATCAGATGTTTCTTTAACCTCTTCCGCCTTCTTCTATATTTTTCACAGGTTTTCCTGTTTCATCAGCATCATTAACAATGGAGGAACCATTCAAACAATTTACATACTTCTGACAGATCGTGCATTTTCATTAGTTTTCGTTTTCTCTTCTTCATCATCAAAATTTTTCAGACAACTCCAACATTTTCAACGCATGCTTCGGACATAACATCGGGCAAAACATGTTACGCCTCTGTACAAAAGGAGTAATATGTAACCCAGTGGTTACATGATAAATCTGTAAGTACTATGATAGTGTTAAAATAATTGAACGATTAATGGTGGAAAGCTATATCCCACTAAACTCTAATAATAAATGCAAGGTTAAAGGTAAAACTTCTGGTTCAGAA
>JABUQX010093640.1:0-30662 GCA_015478945.1 Trachelipus rathkii | reverse complement strand
CGGTATTGCTTCGTTCAATCAGATTTGGGTGTTTGCCGTTTTTCGCATTTATCGTGAAACAGCTTTCCGCGTTTTCATTATAACTAATAATACATATAATAATAATAATAATAATAATAATAATAATAATAATTAAAACGAAGTTTAAGACTAATTACCTTAATCAAATATATATTTTTTTGAAGTTAAATAAATTAATATAGATCTATAATATAATTAGTTAATTACTGTTTTAAAATCAATAAATGATTTATTTTTTCGGAGTAATAAGGTCAAAAGTACTTGCATATACTCCACAACTCTTATATTACTGTTATTCCGATTAATTAAAAATATAAATAAAAGTTGCTTCGTTATTTATATTAATTACTGTAACAATGAAAGAGATTTCTTATCAATTTGATTGTATAGATGAAGAATTATATGAAGAATAAAAAGTCAAGTACAGATATTCAATGCAACTGGAGAGAGAGAGAGAGAGAGAGAGAGAGAGAGAGAGAGAGAGAGAGAGAGAGAGAGAGAGAGAGAGAGAGAGAGAGAGAGAGAGAGAGAGAGAGAGAGAGAGAGAGAGAGAGAGAAGAGAGAGAGAGAGAGAGAGAGAGAGAGAGAGAGAGAGAGAGAGAGAGAGAGAGAGAGAGAGAGAAGAGAGAGAGAGAAGAGAGAGAGAGAGAGAGAGAGAGAGAGAGAGAGAGAGAGAGGAGAGAGAAGAGATTTTTTTTTTTGAGAGAGAGAGAGAGGAGAGAGAGAGAGAGAGAGAGAGAGGAGAGAGAGAGAGAGAGAGAGAGAGAGAAGAGAGAGAGAGAGAGAGAGAGAGAGAGAGAGAGAGAGAGAGAAAGAGAGAGAGAGAGAGAAGAGAGAGAGAGAGAGAGAGAGAGAGAGAGGGAAGAGAGAGAGAGAGAGAGAGAGAGAGAGAGAAAGAAGAGAGGGAGAAAGAGAGAAGAGAGAGAGAGAGAGAGAGAGAGAGAGAGAGAGAGAGAGAGAGAGAGAGAGAGAGAGAGAGAGAGAGAGAGGGAGAGAGAGAGAGAGAGAGAGAGAGAGAGAGAGAGAGAGAGAGAGAGAGCGAGAGAGAACTCGTTAAAATGGGAATTATAACAAAACTTCCTGATATTTTTTTAAAAAACAAATCGTAGACACGATCACATGCCAACAGGAAGCAAAATATGAGAGAATTGCATTTATTTGTGATATATGAGTAGAAAAAGCTTTTGAAAATAGCCCCAAAACTAATATATATATATATATATATATATATATATATATATATATATATATATATATATCTATATATATATATATATATATATATATATATATATATATATATATATATATATATATATATAACTGCTCTTATATATATATATATATATATTTGAGCGATCTATATCCATATATAATAATTAATAGACAGGAAGGTGTAAAAACATTCTCAACTTTGAAGAAAACTCCCCCCCCAAAAAAAACCATTGCGGCTTGTTCTTGAAAGTAGAATCGATTGTGTTTTGTTTACTTGGGAAACCAGTTTTTGTCTGGAGGAATTTTAAAAGAATAAAAAAAAAAAACTCTGCATCGCTGCAGCTTTTTATCAATCTCTTAAATGTAAATATGCAACACAATCAAGGAATTATATTTGCATTATGTATTCGGATTTATATATTGTAAAATAATAATAATATTTAAAGGATGTTAATATAAAGGTCTTATTTTTGATAGATTTAAATAATGAAAGAAATAATTTTAAAAATGACATAAAATAGGAATATTTGAAACAAATTCTCTTCGGAAATGCATGAAAATGTTTTTCTAGAAAGTATATTTACATTATGAAGCATAAAATTTGATACTTTCCCTGGATTTCCTATTTCTATAGAATAAATTAAAATTCCAAATGTTGAAAAGTTACATAGCGCCTTAATTTTATCTCCCTGTGAGAAAAGATGGAAATATAAAACCTTAATTTTGAACATGAAGATTGATAGGAATATGAAATGTACTAATCCCTAACAATGTTTTTTCTTTTTTTAATTATTGGTTCCGAATTTCAAAAGACCGTTTTAAATGTCATTGGTCTTATATGGCAACCAAAATTTAAATTTAATTCTATCATGAAAGACGAGATTGTTTCAACGATATTTCTAAACCACACAAAGTTAAAAATATTGAGCATTACTTAGTTTTCCAGAATCAGTTATTCACTTGAAAACATTATTTACTCAGGGTGTGTAAATGCAAACAAGTAAACAATTTCTGACGACGAAGCAACCATTTTCAATTTGATGGTAATGGTGGTGGTGATAGTAGATATAAGGTACTACAACAAACTTTTGCTTTAGGAGTGTTAATTTTTTAATCTAATATCATTACCTATAAGCTGAAACGAAAGTCCATACATGCTAAAAATGTACCACCGAAGTAAATGGCACAGCTTTCCACTTATAAAGCACAGCTGTGTAACAGAAATTCAAAAATGTTTTTTTTTGCTTTTGTTTTTTTAACATTTAGGCGTTATACATTGCTCATCGCTTCTATTGACACGCCAAGGTTTATTTGGCGAAAAGACATCAATATACGCCCAAATTCTGTATTGGAAATAGTTGCAAATTGTGGTGGAATTGAATCTTGACTGAAGATTACTAACGTAAAATCTGCGTTGCAATTTTACCTTCAACATATTCGCCGAAAACTCCCTCCTCGCATCTCTCGGAGCTTTGTGGCAGTTCCTCAAAAGAAATTTGGGAGTAAATTACTTAATATTCATCTAATTTGCTTCAAACAAACAAAAAAATGCGGCATTGGACGAGCTCTAAAACGTCGATTTCAGGCATTTTTTTTTTTTAGTCATTTCAAAATATGAATAAAAGTCACAAACCTATTGTAAAAATGACTTGTACAGACAGGTCTATCGAAAGTGGGAATGTGTTCTCTTTAAATATCTGTGGAGTGGAAGGATCTATCAATCTTCCTGCGAGTAGCTGCTTAACGAATTGTTCCGTCTGCCCGGTCGTTTAGCAGCACAGAGAAGATACATCAAAGTTCCAAACTATTTTCTGGTATAGAGACGAATAAGGTACTTTTGGATTGTGAAAATCAAAGTGCCTCATGATGATCGGTTTTGAAGTTTATTTTATAAGTGAGATATGATTATGCAAAGTCCGTCCTCACTGAGGGCAGATATACTGAAGAATACCATAAAAACTGTTACCCACTCTCCTGTGAATATAGTTGTATTTGATGGAAGAGAATGTGACGAGGTACAATCTGGAAATACAGCCAATGCATAAACTCCACCTTTCGCCCTGGAATTACCGACCCTTGGAAGTTCGAGGTGAGAGGAGAGGTCGGCTTTAAGTAGGTGATGGGCGAATATTGATGTTGACATAGACTTCCCGTATACTTGTGTGGGTGGGTTCGACCATAGTTCATAGATGCAGTCGAGTGTGTATAGTAGAACAGAATTTTCACAATGGGATATAAAATGAAACTATTAAAAAAAACAGTTTAATAAAACATTTAAAAATAAACAAGTATTAAAAATAAAAAATCATGAAACTGAACACAAAAATACTTGGCTTTTATCTATAATTATATGTAAACACTACATACTAAATACATCATTAGACTACATTTCACTAATAAATAATAATAATAATAATAATAATAATAATAATAATAATAATAATAATAATAATAATAATAAATATGCTAGCACAAAAAATTATACAAATTAAAACAACATGACAAAAGCACCAAAGAAGAAGTCTAAGCGTTTTTTCATCAAATATCCAAATTTTAATTTATTAATTGAGCTCTTGAATATACATCCTTAATCTTTTTTTTTTTTCCTTTAATTAGCAAAAAAAAAATTTATAACAAACTTCAAATTTATGACAAAAAACCTTACTTTTTGGCAGTGAAAATTATTTAATAATAAAATTAAATTAATTATTAATAAAACTGTTTTTGGTCATGAATAAAATAAAAAAAGAGAAAAAATTCTATACTTGCTGCTGATCAAAAAAGTTATTCTTGTAAATTAAACTTATAAATCTTCCAGTATAAACTTACCAATTTTACTGTAATTACATCTACATATTTATTTGTTCATCATCTAACATTTATGTCACATACCCAATGTTTTTTTCCCTTTTAATGCCAATAACATAAAACTTTCCTTACAGAGCTTGCACTTCAAAGCCACAATGTCCCATCAATGTTTCCTTGAAAACGTTTACTTCTTTTCATTAGCCTCTTAAATGTACCAAAGTATTTAACGTTTATTCCTTAAATTTGTTAAATTACCTTTACATTGTTCCTCCTTTTATAGTTCTATTGTACTCTTCAAATACATTCTTGGTATCGTTACTCCATGACCTTTTCTTTTTAATCTAAAATTTAAAATCCTATTTCTTTGCCTTAGTTTCTGTTTTTGGCTTATCTTTTTTAGGTCAGCTGGAATTTCTAATTTCATATAAATAATGTAGGTATCTCCTTTTCTTTCTCTCCACAAAGTATTTTCCAAAAATCCACCTCAATAGTTAAGAAATTTAGTCAAGCCTTGCTTGCTTTCACATTTTATCTCAATAATCTCATTATCTTCACCTTATTTAATTTCCTTTTATAGCCACCTTCTTGCCTTCACTCAAAAGATATTTTTTCCAATATTCTTTCTTCCAAGACCATACTTTGATAAATTCCTAGATCTGCACATCATCTTCATACCATATTTATCTGTTCTTTTCCCTTGTCCAACAGTCTAGAACATTTCCGAAAATCTTTTCCAGAACAATTTCATTCAACATACTGCTTTAAAAACTAATACAAGTAGGTACGTTATTGATTATTAATCTGACGGATTTTAAGTAGTAATTTTTTCAAAGTCCGATTTTACAATTTTACACATTTCAGCAGAATGTACAAAATCTTTCAAAATTACCCTTAATATTCCTGGATTTGCACTTAAAAACAACGATACTCAGCTCATTAGAACTTTAAGTTGTCGTACACATTGACCACCACATATGATACAAAAATATAGTTATACTGTTTTAAGCTTTTCATTTCTAATATTTTAAATTTCTTCACTTCATCAGCAAGTATAAAAGTTTTACATAAGAATATTCATATAAATACAATCACGTTTTTCATCTCATCTTTTATACTTTTGAAATGAACAAATTATAAACTTATACCTAAATATGTGAATAAAATTACAAGATAAAAAGGCAACAGCAGATATCTTGTTAAAGCTTTTCAAACCAATTATATATATATATATATAATATATATCATATATATATATATATATAATATATATAAATATATATATATATAATATATATATATATAATATAAGTAATATATATATATATATATAATATATATAATAATATATATATTATATTTTTCGAAGAAATTTAGTTGCGAATAATTAATCACTAATAGTTAATATTCAACATTTAAATAACAAGAACTTACTTTTTGGCAATAGTATGAATCTTAACCAAAAAAATTACCTTAAAATTATCACAATATATATATATATATATATATTATATATATATATATTTAATCTAAGATATATATATAAGATATATAATATATATATAATATATATATATATATATATATATATTATATATATAATATATATATATATAAATATATAATAATATATGTATATTAAACTTAATCTAAGAGGTTACCAATGCCTAAATAATTATAGCACATCAAAATTAGTTCCTTAAACAATATACTGTATATAAAAAAATAGCACCATTACTGACTATATTTTAGGTCCCTCGGTGTAGGAAAATTAATACCGTAATTTGTAAAAATAAAATATTTCATCAAATTTTTTTTATATGTAATAAATTTTTTTTATTCATTTTAAACAAGGAATGTCAGAGATCTCTTTCCTCCTAAATTCTAAAAAAAAAATTAAAAATAAGAATAATAATTATTTCATTTTATATCATTTGATCATTATTTATTAATATATAAAAAAAGTTGTAAATCCTATATAACTTAATATACTTTACAAAGTTTAAGATTTTAAATAAAAATTAAAACTATTTTGAAATCAAAGACATTTTTTTTAAATGATTTTGTCATGGCAACTACATAAATTAATATGGTAACAAGAGTAATTCATAGGATGAGTATTTAAAAAATAATAATATTAAACATTAAAATGTAAATATGGTCCGTGATATTTATTCATAATCTTGTATAAGATACAAATAATTTGTACAAAAAATAAAAATCATTTAAATTATTGATGGGAAGAAAATTCTTTTTCTTTCTTCTATAATATTCCGATTCTTATCATTACCAATTAGAGTTGACCAGCGAACAGTGCGGTGCGGTCCGGTGCGCTCCTTTTCTAGTGTCCGGTGTGTTGCGGAGCGGAAATTTCGGTGCTTGGACAACCTAATTACCTACCAATCATTTTCCCCAAAAATGTTATCAAAATATGATTACATTTACAAATAGATCTATTATTATTTCTTAAATAAAGCTTACAGCACGGGCATTGGTCTTAACTTCTCTAGAGAGCCTCTTTCTAGGGATCGATTTCAAAAATTTTGATCCAACAATTCGAAAAGTTTTATTGTATAAGCTACACAAGCATACAACAGTATTATAAGCAATACTTGAAAACTGAAGAGCCACTAAAGTTCACACAAGTGTAATTTTGAGACAGCTAGACCAAATTTCTTTTCTTTCTTTTATTATTTTGAATATAAAAGCAATTAAGTTCTAAAAAATTTTTTTAAATATTGCAAAGACAACAGTATTAGTACATTAAAGTAAAATCATAAAATAGAGTACTTTCCTTCAGTCTAAAACTTAATATTTTCTCAGTAATTCGTGTTACTTATATTTAAACCATATACTTGTTCACTTTTGTGTACCAATACTTTAATCTCAAATAAAATTCAAAAATAAAAATTTCACATTTCGCCACCAATTCTACTAATTTAAGGAAATAAATTGAGTGTCCTGCACTACTCTACTTTGGGTCAAGTTACCTCACACACTTCCCATATTCGTAATTTAGAGAAAAAAATAAACTATATTGGTTTCAATACCTCAAAAAATAGAATTTTCGAAAAACTAAACCCTTTCTTTATTCTAAATGTCCCTGGCATTCCTTTACTCATGATCACTCAAAGAAAAAGCAAAACATTCTAGGTTTAAAAATCTAATAAGATATTAGGAATTTTACGGTACCTTCAAAAGTTTTCACACAACTCAAAATTATGCTTTGTATGGGGACATCGTTGTATGGAATCGAGCCACATGTAAGGTAAAGTATCGCCCATACAGCTCTTATTAAAGGTTGGAGTTGAAAGATTTCAAACTCCTAAGCACACTCATTCATTCTTCAATCTCTGCGTTTCTTTATAAATTTTTTGCAAAATTCTTTTTTCCTATGGTTTCATTTTTACAATTACATTTTGAAATCTCTTCTATAAACAATACATGTAAATTTTTAAACAAATTTCAGTCGCTTATATCCCCAAAGATTTTAAACTTTCTTACTTACAGAGACTCCAAACATAACGATTGAACTACAGGTTCTTCTTAGTATGTTTTATATGAGTTTTGATTTTACCCCAAATCATTTTAAAAAATACAATAATATCGTTTTACATGAATCTGTGAAACATTTATGCAAGACCACCTAAATTTCTAAAACAATATTTATTGGCAGACCCTTATTTAACAACAGTTTTCCACGAGTTAATTTTATTTCCATATTCTTCCACAGTTTATGTTATTTGAGTATTTTTTTAAGAGATTCTTTCTTATTATTTCTCTACTTCCCTTTAAAAAAATGTGTTGAAGTAATATAACTACTTTAAATTTTTCACTTTTTGCAATAAAGATCCTAATGGTAAAAAAAAAAAAAAGTCGAATACAACCCTTTCCCAATTCTGACTATTTTAACAATTATAACTATTCCATATTCGGGTAATACCTTTTAATTTGTTACGAAACTTTTGAAAAAATTTAACAAACCAAGTAAAATTAACACCAATGTTTTTAAGATCTATAAAGTTTCGCTCAGTCTCTTGTCATAAGCTGAACGAAGTGGTTCTTTACCCACTTTAAAATTTAAACTTTACAAATTTACTAATTATTGAGTTACTATATCATAAATTAAAGCTAATTTAAATACAAATAAACGTATATTAAATATAAATCAATATCTATCAGAACTTAATCTGAATAATTGAACTAATTAAGAACATTAATGCTAAATTAAACTTTTAAGTTTTAACATACTACAATGCTATATAGAAATACAAATGAAAGGGTCCCAATTTCAGACTTATAACGGTAGGATATATTAAAATTAATTAGAAACTACAACCAACATCTAAACATAAAATTTAAAAAATAAATTTGTGTTGCTTTTGTTTTAAAAAAATAAAAGTAAAACTATCTTTTTATAATCGATGGATAAATTTTCTTCTACAAGTTTTCCACAGTATTTTTAAAGAATTTGGTATTTTTTTAAATAAAATTTAAATATAAATATGTATTGCTTTTATTTTAGCAAAATAAAAGTAAAACTATCTTCATATAATCGGTGGATAAATTTCCTTTTATAAGTTTTCCAGAGTATTTTTAAAGAATTTGGTATTTATTTACATAATCCATTACAATATTCAAATCATTTAAAAAGAAGCCAAATCTTTTTACCCAAGATACTCTATAGATTAAAGTTCGTCAAAAGGAAGTTCCTAAGCCTCCACTGTCATTTAAAAAACTACTTTAAAAAACTTTGTATCTGAACTATGTAATTACTTCTAAAAAAAAGTGCTTCAGTTTTGTTTAAAAAGACTTGTATCCTCATCAAACATTGAGATTTTTTAGAAGAATTTCTAAATTACTCTACAGTTATGTCCCTACCCATGGTTGCAAATTGTTTATGGAATATTCATTAAGGTAAAGTTCTAAAATATTCTTTGGAGCATTTGATACTAACTTTTCCATTTAGTTATGATATCCTTAATAAAAAATGTTTATGTGAATATATAATTTAATATTCATATCCCTGTGTATGGGGAAGAAAGAATTTCCATGGCGTATGTTCGACGTATCGTAAGAGGCGACTGATAGAACAGTGGTAACTGGGTTGGAGCCCCGATATCGCTTATTTATACCCTAGAAATGCTCATGCATTCTTCGGATTTCTGGTACATGTTTGCGCACCCTACCTCCAGTTCCAGCGAACCAAGGGATAGATGATGATGATGATATTCATATTTAGGAACATATTTTGTATGATGTGAGTTTAAATTAAAAATGGCACATCTCTAAGAATATCAATTTTCCTACTTTTATGCTTGCAGAAACTGCTACTGGAAAACGAAAGGTACGTTACTGAGACAAAAATATTATATAAAAATTATGTCTTAAAATGGCACAAAACTAAGAGTGACTTTTTCACTTTCTTTGCAAAAACTGTTACTTGAAATGAGCATTAATGTGCAATGAGTATTAATATTTAAAATATCAAGACTTAAACAATATTTAACGATTTTGTTGATGAAGCCTTGCTAAAATGTTTTTCACTGCAAGATAAAAAGAACAAGCTAAAACATTTTATATAAATATAAAATAAAATAAAGATAAATAAATAAATAAATAAAGAAATAAATAGTCATTAGGAATTGGAATAAAGGAAGAAGTTTATCCATTCCAAAAAACTAACAAAAATAATCCTGACTCCTCATCCCATCATTAATAATAGTGTAATAAGTATGTAAATTACAGTTCATCTTTCATATCTCCGACTCCAATATCAACAACTAAGTTTTTTACTTGGAATGTAGGTGGACCCATTGGTAAAGGTTTCTCTAGATCGGGCATAAGATCATCATCTATAATAGAGGATTCCTCTGTGTCACTGATATATCCTTCCTCTCCTGTATAGTGTGTTGGGAAAACCATAAGAGGTGCAGCAGAAAAAGCTTTCAAAGTTCGTCCTTCAAAATGTTCCTTCCAGTCAGCCTTTAAATACAAGATAAATATTATAAATAACGTAATAATAAATTTAGAGTACCTATCCATAAGTCCATACTTTTCAAACTGTCTGGCTATTTATTGGAAATCTTTCATTAAGTAAATATTTTCTAAATTCTGCGAGATTGTAAAATGCAAATGCCTTTGATATAATATTTTTGCTTTTATAGGAATATCTAGTTAAGATTTATACTTACCTCAGGATGTTTGTCAAACATGATTGGAATGTATTCATCAACAGAAACTTATTAATTTTAACAGCAATAAAGGCTGATCATTCAAGAGTAATGGACTATATAACACGGTTAGATAATTATGATGCACCTGATATTGCTAATATTGCCATTGGAAACCAATTATATGAAGAAGCTTTTGCAATATTCAAGAAATTTGATGTTAATACTTCAGCAATACAGGTGTGAATTTGGTTTATTTAAAGATTTGCTTATAAAGGCTATTTATTGCCACCCATGTATTTAACCCAAAAAAATTATATATTTTTTTTTACTAGGTGTTGATTGAGCACATAAGCAACTTAGATAGAGCATATGAATTTGCTGAAAGATGCAATGAAAGTGCTGTTTGGAGTCAGTTGGCTAGAGCTCAGTTACAACAAAATCTTGTCAAAGAAGCTATAGATTCGTTTATAAAAGCTGATGATCCAACAGCGTATATTGATGTTGTTGCTACAGCACACAGAACAGGTTGGTATAAAAATTTACCACAGAAATTATCTATATGATTAAACTTTATAAGTTTCACCTAGAAGTATCAAATTCCATGAGATCACGGCGTCAAAAGGAATCCATGGATGAGGTTGGTATGACCCAGGCATAGTCGGGACAGGATCACCTCCAGGAGGCGACTCTTTCTACTACATAATGACCACCGTCCAATGACGGGTTTGGCGTTTAGAAGTTTAGCACCAGGAGTTTCCTCTGCCCAACATGTTTGCCAGACAGATAGGAAACCCCGCCGTATAGTGATGGAGATATCTGTAGCAGGGAAATGTCCCAGGTTTACAGCAGGAGGAAGGCACTGGGCATTCGACACCCTATGAGACGAGTTGCAGCGTGTTTGGCCTCCCCGTTGGCTTGTTCGTTTCCAGGAACACCCACATGGGAAGGGACCCAACCGAAAGCAATTCTTTGCAACAAGCAGAGGGACCTTTGAATTTCAGAGACCAAAGGGTTACATATCAGTCAGTCAAGCAACGCCTAGAGAGAGTTTCTAGAATCAGAATAATAATAATAATAATAATAATAATAATAATAATAATACAAGCTCTCTTAAATATATAACTGTTACCCCTAAATAATAAAGTATCCCATTTAAGTACTTTTGTTTCATCTTTAATAATAATAATAATAATAATAATAATTAATAATAATAATAATAATAATAATTGATGTTTAATAGAGGATGACCTGTCATTGCGTATATAGTAATGACAGAAAGAAGAAATAGTTATTTATATAAGAGTGAGATATTCAAGATAGAGAAATAGAATAATATATATACAAGAAGAAGTGAATAGTTTTGTGAGGGGGGTATGATGGTGTGCCCCCCTGGGCCAGGGGATGAACCCTACACTTGACGATATGCCATAGTGAGGGTCCGTCGCGGTCCCATGAAGCTCTAGGGTGGATTTTCTGACTGCAACGAGTTCTCATTAATAGGTATTGAGGGGGAGGTAAAGCTGGGCTTTCTTTTCGACTTGTGTCATATTCTTCTACTACTTTTCTTTTCTGATACATGTCACGCACCTTACCCCCAGTCTTGGGGAAAAAAAAGATGATGATGATATATATATATATATATAATAATAATATATATATATATATAATATATATATAATATATATTATATATATATATAATATATAATATGTATAATATATAACCCTTGAAGAGTTGAATACAGTGGTATTGAAAAGGGGTAATTACTTTTATTTTATTCTAAGACTAATTAGAATCAGGTAGTAAATAATGGAATCAATGTTTAAAAGTTAACACCAATGGCCAGTTCACAGTTAAATCATATTTTGAGGTCAGTTTAATACCAATAATTTATCTACGATCAAACACAATTTTTCCGGTCTGTTTAACAAGCTAAATGTTTACCAACCTCTCTTCTTATGACGTGAGGTCCAACGCATCTCTCTTCTTATAATCTGAACGCTAACTCCTTGTTTTACTTCAGTACCCCAGCATTCCTTTGACGCAACGTTCCGCTGCAGCCCATTACATTTGTAAAAGTGCCCTCACAAAAATAATCGTAAATATCTCTTTATGACATGATATATTAAAATTAATTACGGATGCATATATCAAGTCTACATAATTTATTATAGTAAGGGTAGAGAAACCTGCCCTTACACGTTGTTTTTTTTTTTTTTTTTTTTTTTTTTGTATAATTATATACTGTTGAAATTCAAAATTTTATTTCTAACAAATACTATTAAAAACAAAATAATAATAAACAAACCTTACCAAATTCCACAATATCCCATTACAAAATTGATTTCGTTTTTATAACCTATATTACATAACATAAGACCGCCTTCAATTTGTTTATTTCGATCTTCACGCCCATGAGATTTATTATAAAGTATTCATAATTCATTAAGGCCCTTCTTACAACTTACTTTCCGCAATACGTCAGAGAGAAGAAAGAAGATAAAAAATATCCCACTAAATGACAAGATAAAGGTAAGAGCGAATTTCGCAACTGGCCTTTAGAAACAGGAAGCTTCATTATCTATCGAAACGTTACGGTTTGTTTCGGGGTCAAGCATGTAATGATAATTGAAGTCAATAATAAACCCATATTTTCTCAAAAAAAGACATCCCCAAAATATGAAATTTAAAAAATAAGCGAAAGCGAACAATTCATATCGCCTTCCAAGTCCAATTTTCAATTTCAATAATTTTTTTTATAACAGATATCAATTTGCCCATTAGCTGCTGTCAACAGAACCTTTAACCCCCACCCTATCTGCCTGAATCGTTATTAATTTAAAGAACTCTCCAATCTAGAAAAAAATATATTATTTCTTCTATCCTGATAGAATATAGATTTCATAAAAACCGCTCTCTTAGCCATCATCGCAGTCCCAACATTAACACAATTTTTCTTTTAAAAATGTTGTATCCTTCTCACTTCCAAAATTCATATAACACCATCATAAATTCGCGATCATCATCAATATCATTATTATTATCATTATTATATTATTTTTTCATTATTATTTATTATTATTTTATATTATTTGTGGTAGTAAACGGTGATGATGTCTGACATCATCATTGTTTCTGTATGAGTTTCTATTTTTCATTGCATAATTAATATAATTTGAATGTTGATACTATAATATGATATTTAGAAAGATAATATATTTAAGCCACATTAGTAAAAAATAAGTTGATAATATAAAAAGAATTAGAAGTCACAAGAGAATAAAGAAGAATATAATATATAACAAAAAGATGCCATTCAATTAAAATAAAAAGTAGAATAAATAATTTAGCGAAGAAATCATTAAATCATTCATTAGAACTGGACTTCAATATTTTGACGTGACCACTTGATTGTTATAACGTGACCTAACTAACACACTATTAATTAACACATCACCTTCAATCATTGCATCTTTTATCGCTATGATTTGGAGCACAACTATTCAATCCCATTGATGTAAGGAATCAGTAAATCTCATATTAATTATATTATTATTGTTGCGGAATTGTGAAGATATTATATAGAAAATAGCTTCAATAAGTAAGTAAGATACATAGGAGAAATATAATATTATTGACAAATTGCATAATTAGTAATATATATGTGAATTTATGATCGTCAAGTGCGCAACTCTGCTGGGTTAATAATACATAATGGGTGGTGATGATTGAAACAAAGAGGAGGGAGGAAAACTAGAATAGTGGGTAAAAGTCCACGTTTTCGGGAAGGAAAAGATTATGAAAGTGAGGAGAAAGGTGTGATGTGGTGGAATTAAACGCAAACATGAGACCAAAGAGGATTAATGATAAGATACTTTGGAGGGTGAAGCGGAGACCTAACAGAAGAACATCATATAAGGTGATTATCATTGAGGTGCGGTGAAGTTAATTATTAGCAGCATAATAATAGTATAAGTTGGAATAAACGATGGAGAGGTTTCAATAGTGTTCTGAATGATAAAAAATTAGAGAGAGAAGAAAAAAGCGTGAAAGAATATGTGATACGGTATGAAAAAGTAATTGAGTAAGCAATCTTTTAGGTATGAGTGAGTGGGAAAAGGATGTAAAAGGAGCGCATTTGTTGTACTCAGCAAGATTGAAAAAGTGGGAAGAACAAATTGTTTAGGTGGATGTGGTGACAGTGAATTGGAATATGAGAATATTAGAAAACAAATGCTAAGTATTAAGACAAAAAAAACTGAGAGTGAGGATACAAGAGCAAGAAAGGGAAAAAGGAAGAAAATGTATGGAAGGAAGGGTCAAGTGAACTGGAAATGACAGGGCAGTTTATAAGCGAAGAAAAAACAAAAGTAGAAAATGAAAAAGAACAAGTGTGTTGCGAGAATAATGGTATGAATGTAGAGAACTCAACAGAGGGGGCTCAGAGGAGGGAAACACCAAGGTGAAAAAAGAAAGAATCAGATTTATAAGTGTGGAGGAATAGGACATTAAGGTTTGGGAATGTTGAGTAAGGATTAGATGTTTAAATGTATGAAAGTGACAGTATGGCGAAGGAATTGTGAAGATCCAATTTTTGTCTTAGTGCTGTGAAGAAAAGGACAGGATCAAAAGAGAGTGTCAAATTGACGTGTGGAACATATAAGAAAATTACAATGTTCGCAAATGGGACATGAAGAAAACTTTCATGTAAATCTCCTTCAAGGGTAAAAGAAGGAAAATAAAAAGGAGAGAAAGAGAATATCTATCTGAAATGAGACTAATGAATGAGAATAGAGAAAAACAAGTGAAGACATAATAAGGTAAAGAAGGATGATGAAGGAATAATTAGATCAAAGAGTTAATAAGTATTGAAGTATAGAGAAAGATACATAAAGAATATTGTTATTTAATACAACTGATCTTACAGTTTGAACTAGAACATCAGGGAGAGAATCGTTCAGAAAAAAAGAGCAAAAGAGGAAACGAAAAAGAAAGTGAAAAGATTATCAAAAGCAATAATAATGTAAAAATAAATAATAAAAGTAGTGAGAGAGACATAGAAAAATACAAACGAGAAGATAACCACATAAATGATGAGTAGAAAGAAATATTAGTTGGATATAGTAAAAAGAAAAAATGATGAGGATGTACAAAGATAAGTCAAGTAAGAAATAGGTATTACGATATTGAATATGTGGATGAAATGTTTAGAAGAATAAACGCGGGAAAGAGATGGAAGTATAAAAATTGTAAGGGAGTTAACAATATGGGGAATATGGGAAGAATTTATTGGAATTTGAGTGGGAAAGAAATGTAGTATAACAATTGTTTTGATTAGAAGAATAGAATAGAATAAATTAAATAGAATGAGTCAAGATGATGAACTTGTTTTTACTGTTTGTGAAGAAGTGTATATGATATGCAGTGTTTAGAGAAATATTAGGGGGATGAAAGAGAGAGAAAAGAATGGTGTGAGATTGATAGTAAACGGTGATGATGTCTGACATCATCATTGTTTGCTGTATGAGTTTTCTATTTTGCAGTTGCATAATTAATAATAATTTGGATATGTTTGATATATAATACTTGATATTAGAAGATAATATATGTTAGAGCTACATAGTAAAAGAAATAAGTTGATAATATAAAAGAATAGAAGTCACAAGAGAATAAGAAGAAATAATATTTAGAAAATAGAGGTGCTCATTCAGTTACAAGAAGAGGGATATAATATATAATTAGCGAGCGATAATCATTAAATCATTCATTAGGACTGGACTTCAATATTTTGACGTGACCAGACTTGATTGTTATAACTAACGTGACCTAACTAACACACTATTAATTAACACATCACCTTCAATCATTGCATTCTTTTATCGCTATATTTTGGGAGCCAACTATCAAAATCCCATTGATGTAAGAATCAGGGTAAAATCTCATATATTATATTATTATGTTGGCAATTGTTAGATAATATATAGAAAATAGCTTAATAGTAATAGTAAGATTACATAGGAGAAATAGATAATATTATTACAAATTGCATAATTAGATATATATGTGAATTTATTATCATCAATTATTATTATCGCTTTCATTATTATTTTTATTATTATTATTATTATTATTAATATTATATATTTATTATTCTATAATTTCTACTACTACTATCGCTTTTATATTATTTATTATTATATTATTGGTGGAATAATAATTCAGGGTCCTTCGTCTTCCTCAACTCGCGCCTCGGCAATTAAATCATGAGCTCACGTACTTCTTTTCCCCCCCCCCCCCCGCATTCACTCCTTATTTTCAAATATCCCATTTTCTACATCTGTACTTAAACTACCTCTTGCCCCGCATGAGAAGAGCCACAAACTGAAATAACATCAGCCTCTGCCTCCGTGCTTCCTCCCGCTCCATTCAATGTATTTGAGTGACTCAACGGAGGACAAATTGATCCCCCATCAGAACATTTTCGTAAAAACTGCTAGGTCTATTCATTAAATATAGATAATTATTATTTTGATCAGAATACTAAAATCTAACATGCATTCCTGACAATTTATTATCTATTATTATAATTTGTGCCTCTATTGTAATTATAATTATTAAGTACGATCAGATTCACCATTTCTAATATAATTATTATTATTAGTTTGCAAACCCTACTCCATTATAAACATATTATGGTTAATGCTCTATTACCGCCTATAATTATAGATTATTAAAATACCCCTCCTGTAGCAGCATCTCTAGAAATGTAGTATAATTATTCTCTTCCGTCGACGGAAAACATTCTCCCCTCCCCAAATTCCTATACCATTACCCCCAGACATATATTCATTCTACGGTTTATCAAAAATGTTCTAATTAATGGCCTTGATAATTTCTTACCGTTATTTAAGATTATTATTATTATTATAATAATAATATCTTTCTTACTATTTATAGTTATTATTAGACTATCATTATAGAGATATAATTAAAAAACCATTTACTAAAATATTATGAATTATTATTATAAGATAACCATCAACGATTTTATCACAAATATTATTGTGACTATATTATTAACCACTGAATAAACATTTCTACAAGATTACGATCTCTAATTAAAATTTTTTCGCCTAAAATAAGTATTCCGCCACTTATTTACTCCCCCTTGTTTCGGTGCGAGTCGTCCACGTTTTCCCTGCACGAATTGTGATGTCAATGGCTTGATGCAGATTTCTTGAACGGTCTCGAGCATATTTTCTCATTAGCGTTTTGATTTTCCAATTAGAGAAATCATTTCTTCCGTGTCGTTTTTTCTGTATAGTATCATGTCTTTTTGCTTCTTGTTTTTGGAAATGTCCATTTGTTCATTGTTGAGAAAAGTCGTCCGTCTTTCTTACCCATTCCCCCATTTTGGGGAACCTCATGAGGGATAAGTGAATTGGGGTTCGAGATTTCAGGCCCAGTTTAACATCATCTGCTTCTTGTTTTCAAAAATTTGGGCAATTTTTTAACGGTTTTCCTTTCTTCCTTCTTGGGAGATTTGGGATTGATATATTATTTTTTTTTGTATTTGAATTTTTTATTTATTTGTATGTTTTTGTGTGTGTTTGTGTATTATCGGCACTTTTTTTCACTTCACTTTAATTTTTGTTTATTATGGTTTGTTTGTTTTGGTTTTTTTTTGTTTTTTTTCACGTATTATATCAGATGTTTGTTTGTTCGAGTCACTATAAAAGGGTCACCATTTCTTTGTATAACCCTCTTTGAAGAGTTAATACAGTGGTAATGAAAAGGGTAATTACTTTTTTATTTTATTTCTAACTAAATTAAATCAGGTATAAATAAGGTATCAATGTTTTAAAAGTAACACAATGGGCCGCAGTTCCACAGTCATTTAATAAAATTGGTGAAAGTTAATACAATAATTTCTACGATCAGACACAATTTTCCGGTCTTTTAACAAGCTAATGGTTTACACAACCTCTCTTCTTATGACGTGAGGTCCTAACGCATCTCTCTTCTTATAATGAGACGCTAACTGACTTTGCTTTACTTCATACCCCAGGCACTCCGTTTGGACGCACGTTTCCGCGGCAGCCCATTACATTTGAAAGTGCCCTCACAAAAGAATCGTTAAATATTTCTCTTATACAATGAAATAATAATTAAAATTTAATGTACGGATGCATATATCAATGTATACATAGTATATATTAAGTTTGATAGTCTTGCTTACAATATATATACTATATATAATATATATTATATATATATAATATAAACATAGATATATATAATATATATATATAATATATATAATATATATATATATATATATTATATATATAAACTAAAAAAAATAAAATAAATATTAACTAAAAAAAAAAAATTAAAGTTTTTTCTCACGACTTGTCGCAACAACCCCCAGGATTTCGAAGGACGCAACCGTGCGTCAGTTTCATCTATATAATGTGTGAAATCTCTTTTTTTTTTATTTGAGAAAAGGCCACTAAAAAATCGACAATTCATAATGGGACCAGCTATCAAACAGTTGGGCATACAGAAAAGTGTTTTTGAACCTAAGTTTCACTGCTATTAAAAAAAAAATTGTTGATGAATTGTAAAAATAATGAGCAAATTAAAACAAATATATTTTAGTTTAAAATTGAACCTGCTGTCTCTTTAGTTAATCATATTTTTTAAATGTATTTTTCATGAATATTTGTCCATGATAATATTATGTATACTTACCAGTATACAATGCAACATGCTTCTTTCTTTACCCTCCCTACATATCCCCAGATGGAGTAGGGTGAGCAAAAATGTACCAGAAACAATAATTAAATAGAAGAACAGGACACAAGTTGAAAGGAAAGCACCCTCCAACACATGCCCTAAGACCCTAAGTACAAGCCCATCGCAGCCAAAAATCCACTCTAGGGCTTCACAACAATGCAGCAGACCCCGACTGTGGTATCTCATCAATGTTAGGGTTCATCCCTTGGGCCATGCTCCCTCACAAAACCGTATTCACTCCTATTATGTGTCATTCTTCTCGCTTGAACCAAATTCGAATTCCTTTCCTTCAGACATTCCTTTACCAACTCAATCCACTTTTTCATAGGTTTCCCAAAGACCAATTCCCAACACACTCATCTCTATACGCTCGCTCAACCACCTGACTATCACCCATCCTTTCCAAATGACCAAACCATCTTAATATACTCTCATTTATTCTCTCATTCATGCCTTTCCTCACACCACACAGCTCCTAAACAGGTTAGCTCCTCATTTTATCAATTCTTCTCACACCTAACACGCCCTTAAGATCATGTGAATAAACTGCAGCCTAAGTTCTATACCTCTTATTCCACATCATAGTTTCACTGCTATATATATATATATTAACACCAGTAACTACATATCTTCATGCAGAACCATTGCGCACTCAAGACTTACTGCCTTTGCATTCACCAACAGATGTAAAAGCACCAGCCACCTTCCAATCACTCACAATTTTCCTACTTTCCTAACTTTAATATCAGATGCATTCTAAATGTTAAAAGTTTACAAGATTTGTTTAGAGTACTTTCCAGTAAAAATAAAGTAAAATTTCACAATTATACATCCTATACATATGTATATGCTCTCGCATGAATATTGCATGAGTATAGAAAACCCCAGACTTGTTCGTTGTGGTGCCTCTTTCTTTCCAGCTAACTCTGTTCTGTGGAACTCCTTGCCTTCTTCTGTTTTTCCAACTGTATTTAATCTTCCTCTCTTTAAAGCCCACGTCTGCACTCACCTGAGAGATTTGCGTTAGGCTGGGGATTGTGTGGGTTTTCTTGTTTTATCTTCTGCCCCCTCCTTGAAAACAAGAAAAAAAAATGTATATACGACTATTTTTTACATATGCATATATTACAATTAAAGCTAAATATTTCTAAATCTTATAAATGGATTATTCTGTATGAAACTAAATATTCTGAATTTTAAGAAAATATTATCAACTCCTTAGAGAATGATTAGGTGGCCAGACCCTGAAATGATATCCAGCAAGAGCTAGGGCTTTTTGAAAAGGCAGGATATCTGGCTGGATCTAGACACTAGATTTCCGAAATGGCGATTTTACCAAATTACGAGACATGCTTAGTATAACTGACTGAGATAAAGAGTTAAAGACCCAAAACTGTTTATCATGGGGAACGTTTAAGCAAATTTTTTTTAATGAATTATCAGTCAGATGTTTTAAAAAAAACCCATTAGGGTGGCGAAGAGAAAACCTGTTTGGTGGAATAGAGAGATAAGAGATAAAATTAATGAAATTAATTAATGTTTTATTAATGTTTTAATTAATGTTTTAAAATATTCAAGGGTAGTATTAGGGAAGATGATTTGGAAAATTATAGGAAAAATAGAAACGAACTTAACCAGTCAATAAGAAAGGCAGAAATAATTTAGCAAGGAATAATAAGACCCAAAAAAGTTTTTAGCTTTTATTAAATTTAAAAGTTAAGAATAACAATAGTCCAATTAAAAATTGATAAATTAGAAGTAATATCAAGGTCAACATTTTCAATGCTTATTTTGCTCAGTGTTTACTGAGGAAAGAATTAGATAATTAGTTTGGAGACTAATTATTCTGGTATGCATGTAAACAAATAGACTTACAGAATTGAATTTGACGTAAAATATATTAAAGTTATTAACATATTGATCCAAGTAAAGCTGCAGGCCCTGATGTATATATGTAGAATTTTGAAAGAGGGAAGTACCAGCATTGCAAAGGCACTTATTTGATTTTTAACGATCTATAACATTTGGTAGGTACCAGTAGACTGGAAAACGCATATGTTGTGCCTATTTATAAGAAAGTAGTAAGGGAAATTTGGAAATAAGCAACGCCAGTTAGCTTAACATCTCTTTAAAGGTTCTGAAAAAGTTACTGAAAGGATCATATAGAAAATATTTAGAGATTAACAAGGTATTGTATGATCCCAGCATGGTTTCAGAAAGGGTAGGTCACGTCAGACAAACCTTAGAATTTATGGAATCATTACTGACTGCATTGACATGGAGATCCGTTGATATTATATATTTAACTTACAAACTTTTGATAAGTTCCCCACATAAGGCTGATGGAAGAAGTATATTGCAATGTGTAAAGGCTGAGTGGACATTGTTGGATAAAGATGTTTGGAATAGAAAACAAGTGTGGACAACTAATGGCAATAACATCATGAGAAATAGGAAGAGTGTGTCCCACAGGTTTCTGGGCTGTTGTTCCTTCATATATATAAATGATTAAGACCAGACTTAAATGCAAGTTTCTAGTTTGCCGATGATACCAATGTGGCCACCTCAGTTAGAAACGATGTAATATCATCAACAATTGATCTTGATAAACTTCTGGTGGGCACATAAGTGGCAAATGAATTTTAATAGTAAAAAGTGTGAAGGTTCTTCACCTAGGTTTCTCAAAAAAAAGTTTAACTACGATATGAATGGGATTGCCTTGAGCCTGTGGACCCTATTATTTTACCAAAGTATATAAGCAGTAATTTGAAAGTACTTATTCAGTGTTTGGAAGCTAGAAATAAAAGTTAATAAGATGCTGCGCATAATAAATCGCAATGCTTTATAATATTATGTTAATATAATACTATGTTAGGCCAATATAGAGTATTGTGCACAAATTTTGCCCTTGTTTAAAGAAAGACTTAATATGCAGAGAGAGTGCACGTAGAGCAACAAGGATATTTGGGTTTGAGCGGTAAGAACTTTGAGGAGAGCTGAAAGAGTTAGGAATTTCGTAGAAAGGCGATTTCTCCGAGCGGACATGATACAAGTCTACAAAATTTTTTACATCTTATTTGATAATACAGGAGAACCAATAATATCTTCTAGTAGAGCACAGGACGAGACCAGGGGGCACATAACAAGAAAATTAAGAAAGCATGCATTCAGCAATAGGGTTGTTAAATTTTGAATGGATTTGCCACAGGAAGTTGTTGGTGTGACTCGATGGCAACATTAAGAAGAGTTGGATAGGTATATGGATGGGTGGGATCATATAAATTTTAGACAAGCCAAAATAGCTGGTTTTTATTACAAGTAGTTATTAATTTTACTGCATCTATGACCATAAACTGATTATAAGCATGTGGAGTTTAGGTTATCATATATCATTTTTTGACAAAGCCAAAATTGCGTGGATTTTAGTTACATGAATTTGACAAACCCTAGGTGCTTGTGGATTTGCATTGAGAGCATTTGGTTATGGTTGACTGGAGTCTCGATAGGTCTATGTGGCTTCTTACTGTCCCTATATTTCTTATGTTCTTCTTTCTTATGTTCTTACATGACTAATTTAAATGTTTAGGCTTTTCAAGGAATTTACTCTTGCTTTTATATAGCTATATCTAATATTTACTCGGTTTTATATATATTTGAAATTTAAAGAAAAATACTCGAAAATGGTTCTAAACTGATCAATATAATTAGAATCAGTCTAGAACCACAATTGTATTATTAAAATAAGAGATTAAATATTGATCAGCTTTAATTTAAAAAACAAATCTCATTAAAATGCTTTATACCAACCCATTTTTTTTTACTCATCTCTATTTAATGCTTGGAGAATTTCTTTCCCACCCAAATCTTCAACTTTTTTATTTAATTCACAAGCTTACACCACATTAAGCTCTTTAATTCTGCTTTCACAGTGTGTAAATTAATTACATAAATGACAATGAAAAAAACAATGACTGAAACTAGAATCTCATAAAAACTATTTATGGAAATTGTGTAACAAAGCATTTTGGAGGGTGTAGTTTCGGGGGACGAAAGGGGAGTAGTGATTGTACCCTTGTATAAGGGAAAGGGAGATAAAGGGGACTGCTGAAACTACAGGGGAGTTATTTTATTGAGTGTTATAGGGAAGATAAATGCTAGTATTTTGGTTGAAAGAGAGGGTCGAGTGACTAAGGGGTTGATTGATGAAGAACAAGGTGCATTTAGAAACGGTAGAGGATGTGTAGATCAAATTTTCACATTAAAGCAAATGAGTGAGAAAATGAAAGAGAAGAGGTTTTATGGACTTGCAACAAGCGTATGACATGATTAATAGGGAAGCTCTGTGGTAGGTGTTAATTAATATATGATGATGGTGGTAGGCTTCTGAATAAAAAATAAAGTGTATTTTGATAGTGAAGTGTGTGTAAGAATAAATGGAGTGGAGAATGAATGGTTTAATATTAATAGGAGAGTGAGGGAGGGATGTAGTATATCTCCATGGCTATTTAATTTGTATATGGATGGAGTGATAAGAATTTAAGGAAGGGGTGGCAGGGGAGAGTGTTAGACTGATGGAAAATGGTAATGTGGAGGGCATCTTGCTTATGTGAGCAGATGATATGGTTTTGTGTAGTGAACCTGAAGAAAGTTTGAGAAGATTGGTAGAGATGTCTGGCTGGGTATGTAAAAGGAAGGGTTTGAAAATAAATGTTGAGAAGAGGATGTTGATGGTGGTAGGTGGGAAGAGCTTGAAGTGTAAAATCATGTTGAATGGTAGGCAATTGGAACAAGTATCTAAGTTTTAATAATTAGCTATATGTTGGATGAAAAGGGAATGGATGATGCTGAGTGTAGTAGGAAAGTTTTGAATGGTAAGAAGGTGGTTGGTACAATAAAATCTTTGGCGAATGAATATTTGATCAGGCAGGCTTGAAGGTAAGATTGAGGTGGAGGTATACACAGATGAGTTATAAAGTAATGAGGAGAAAGTTGGTCCACAAGTAGGTTATATTATATCCTTAAAAGATGAAAAAGGGAATAGATGTCCAATTGTGTGGAAGTCCTTTGTATGAAAAGGGTAGCTAGATCAACTATTGAAGCTGAAGCTATGGGACTCACAGAGAGCAGAAAGAAATATATTTTAAAGAAATTGCCATGCTAGGCACAAATAACTTGAAAGGAGGCGGAGAAGAAGCTCTGGCATCGTGTAACATGATATTGGTGACAAAAGTTTGAGTAAAGAATCTAGAAAGTAAAACAGAAGAATGGAACGCAGAGCTACTTTCCTAAGAAAATGGCTACACGAAGCACTATTTGCAGATGTGTTTACTAAATATGAGAGATGGATGTGAGAGGAATAAAAGAATATGTTAAAAGGCGGGGAAGGAGGTAGAGAGAGGGATATAAGAATGATTAATTTTAAGCCTCTCTATCTTTGCAGCATGTTGTTTGTTTGGCTTAATGTTCCTGGACTGTATATGGCTTTAATAATAGCACTTTTTTTTAGTGTTCTTGGCCTAGTGATAAGGTTTTTTTTTTGTTATTACTCTATATTTTAAAAGCAAAAATATCAACTCTTTTCTAGGGTATTTAAAGAAAGTCATTAATTGAAGGTTTTAAGGACTAGGCATTTGTAATTAAGAAACTAGTAGTAGGGAGGTCTTGTCCTCAAAATAATTAATTAAATAGACAGGAGAAGGAAAATATTAAGGAGAAATAGATTGTTGTATTTAAGGTGGAGATAGGTTGGTTTGATCTGATATGATATCAGATTATGGGTAGGTTAAAGAGGCCTTATGTGATCACATTAGGTTGACATAACCTTTTCCTTATGCTGTATTTATTTATACCCTATATTAATATTAAATCATATCACTTTAAATTTAGTATGTCTCATAATAATTCCAAAATAAATCGCTAGACATCTTCAGTTAACTGCAAGTGTCGTTTGTGTTAATTTTACAATTAGAGTAGTTATAAGACTTTTCAATAATAATAATAATAATAATAATAATAATAATAATAATAATAATAATAATAATAATAATAATAATAATAATAATAATAATAATAATAATAATAATAATAATAATAATAATACAAACCCATGGTTCATCTGAATCTTTTAATTTTTTTCTTCCAAGATAAACCAAATCCCAATCAAGATTTAGTTCTTTCATTTGCCTCATCATGTAATTGACCTTGTCTTTGAAGAAGGGTTCGAAACGGATGTCATCTTCAAAAATTATGGCCTGAAAATAATATTGAGTATTTAAAATAAAAGTGTAAATTATATACTGTAGCTACCTACATTGATTGTAATGGAATGCAAAAAGTATACAAAGGTTTTAACTGAGTATGTATATTTCAATTATAGTTTTAAACAATGCTGCAACATAGCTTTAAATTAATTAAATCAGCAATTTATATATAATTGGGAAAATATATTTTATAATAATATAGAAATAAAAGTAGTCATTATATATCAAATATGAATATAACTGCGCTTATTAACCAGGCTCAACATGATTCTACTCACTAAGTATTAAAACTGTTAAAAAATTATTCACAGGTGCTCCTTTACCTTTTTATAATTCTTTTCAACCATGTCTTGCCATATATCATAATGACTTAAAAAGCATCCTATTTCTCCATAAGTCATATCTCTTTTTGCCCATGGATCCTTGTAGTTTACCAGCTGCTTAACACCAATCCTTTCAAGGTAACTAGCATTCAACTGTTTTCCATCTACAGCTTCTAGTAATTCCACTTCAATACCAAGTTCATCTAAAGTCCAAAGCATTCTATCTTTCCTATCTGGTCTCCGACGTAAGTTTATCAGATAAATATTGTCAAATCCCAACTTAGTTTTTGGCGGGAGAGGGCTGACAAATTTAACTAACTCTTTTGATACTTTTAGAGGTGGATTATCAATGAGAATTTCCAATTTCAAATCTGACAATAATTGAAAGTCTTTAGATAGTTTGTCCTCTTCACCTAATGGTGAAGGTATAAAGCCATATTTTAAGTTATTACAAATGTACATATCGACACCCAATTCTTTTGCTCCAACTGCAAATGTAATGATATCATCTTTTGGACCCTTGTAATTTGGAAATTTTCTTGAATTATAAGATAATTTATCAGATATACTGAGAGAAAGATCAATTAAAACACATGAATGAACCATTGGAACAGGAAAGCAACCCTTTACCTTTCTGTCAAGAATAGGAATATAATCATGTGCCCTTTAAACAACTTATGCGACCCAATAATTCTAATGTGCCAATAATCTAAAACTGCAGCCGGTTAATTTGGCCACTTAGATCAAGACAACCTATTTGATTCAGTAATTAAGGCATCTGAATCAATGAATAGTATATAATCAGCCCACATATTTCTAGCTTTATGAAATGCTTCCTCTTTCAAATTAATAATTTGATCAAATCTTGCATCTGTCCAATTGGTAGGTGACCCTTCATCAAGATATTTATTCGGAAGCCCATCACTAAGTTTGACATCAATAGAATGATAATTTTTTTTATTAATATTAAGCCATTCTCTAATAACTTCTGTTGTTCTATCAATGTTATGATCTGATCTGATAAATAAAGATATCCTTTCCTTAGGATAATTTAGCTGAGAGAAAAGGGTTAAGAAATATGGCAATACATGCTCTTTATTTCTAGCAAGTATAACTGCTAATATTGACTTTGGTTTCTTTGAATGTGCTGCTGTGGTTCTGAAACTACTTAAATATAAGGAAAGCCCCAAGAAAAATACAAATCCATAACTCTTCAAGAGCATTTTTGCAGCTGAATATCACAGTGACATAACTATATCCTGAAGAAAAAATAAAGAAAAGGGGCTAAACAAAATATTTAATAATAATAATAATAATAATAATAATAATAATAATAATAATAATAATAATAATAATAATAATAATAATAATAATATATTTAATAATAAGGATAAAAATAATATACATAGCGTCGGGTGGGGTGACCGGGCCAGCCTCTTTAGGAGGGGTGATTCGGTCCACTCTAAATAAAATAAAAAATAATAATAATAAAAAAAATTTTTTCGCTCATTTAATAGCCACGCGGTAGTACTACAAGTTTTTTTAGATCGTTTTTTAAATTCTAAGAAAGTTTTTTATATTTTTAAAAAATGTTAGAAATTAGGGTACAAAATGTCCTTCAATAGAATTTCACTTTTGAAAAATGAGTTTTTTTATCTTCGTTATAAAATGAAAAATTGTGGATGGATTTTAATTATTTTTTCAAGTGGATACACACTTGAGTATGTTAGCTTAAACTGGCAAAAATAATTTTTGATCGCAAAACAGTATTATGCAAAATCAACGGTGCCTAAACTTGGTCCAATTCACCCCGCCGTAAAAATTGATGGAGGGGTGACTCGGACCACCATTGTTTTTCGTATTTTACGTATTATTATTGACATTTTTATTACATATAATTAATTTAAATATAATAAAAAGTTACTTATATTAAGTGAAAATTTTTTTAAAAAAAATGAAATTTAATTAAAAAAAACGAAATTTAAAAAAGTGTCAAAATTTTTGAGCGGAGAGGGGTGAATCGGACCACCTTATTTTTATTCTTATTTTATTTATCATTATTGAAAAACATTTTATCAAAATGCATTATAAATGATAAATATTATTATATTAAGTTTCAAACATTAAAATATAAAATTGAATTATCGTAAAAGACGAATTTAAACAGATGGTCCGAGTCACCCATCAAATGGTGGTTCGCTTACCCCTCCACGGTCAGGCTGAAAAAACTTTATTCAAACTTTAATAAAAATTTTATTATTAGAATACATTATTATTTTTTTGTTGTGCTTATGACCGACTCAATAGGGCCTTGATTTACAAAAAAAAAAATTCCAAAAAGTGCATTAGGGGAGAGTCGGGAGACCAAGTTATGCCTAAGGTGGTCCGAGTCACCCCGCCCGACGCTATATATATATATATAGTTATATAAAGTATATATATTTATATTTTAATATATATATATATAATATATATATACTATATATATATATATATCATATATATAATATATTATATATATATATATATATATGTTATTATAAATAAAAATATATATATATATATATTATAATATATATATATTATATACCGTATATATATATATATATATATATATATATATATACTATATATATAAATATATATATATATATATATATATATATATATATATATATATATATATATATATTATATATATATATATATATATATATATATATATTTTATTAATATATATATATATATCTTTCCACTTTACTTAGTAGACTCCCGCTCCCCTCTTACAGAAGCGGGCGATCCCAATATTTTGTGCCACCACAGCAAGTCAGGTCCTATTATCCATTACATTGATTGTATCAAAGTTGTGTCTGGTGTCCATCAAATACGAGCAGCTTAGTAGTGATGATGTGTGTTGTCATTTGTCAGCGAGGGATATATAAGGGAAGGGTACATTATGAATTTCAAATTTATATTCCTGAAAGGAGGGATGATACCCAGAGTAGAGATGGTTCAGAAGGGAATATTTCCGTTGGACATGCCTACAGTACAGTGTTATTTGGGTATATGCAGATAATTCTTTGGGTTAATTGAGAATGGATATGTTTGATAATTAGGGTGTCTGGAGGCAGGGGGGAGATGGGGTTATATGTTAGAATAGCAATGCTGGTGTAATTTTTTTCCTTCTTGGTCCAAGGAGTTGTAGAGTTTAATGCTGGAGGTGATCTGTTGGGGGTGATTTACTGTTAAATTGATAGCCTATCATGTCAAGATTGACTTTCATAGGAAAAACTTTTGTTTCGATTTATCACTATAAGCTCTGTGGATTGATTAGATAGTCTCTAAAATTAAGATTGATATTGCCTGTTTAAGGGTAAGCAGCTTAATCACAAGAGGGATTAATATAATCATTATTTAATGTTTAATATTCTAATTTCTTTAATTATTAAAAATCATGGTAATAGTTGCGCAGAGGGGCTTCACCTCCGATTTTTATAAAAATCACAGGATATACTCTAAAAAGATAATAATGAATAGTGAAAACGAAAATCGGTAGTCTCTTTAGGAAAAAAAGGTAGCTACAGCCTCTCAAAGTTGTTTCCCATAGGATTTTCTTATAAAAATACATAATATATATATATATATATAATATATATATAAATATATATATATATATATATATATATATATATATAATATATATATATATATATATATATATATATATATATAATATATATATATATATATATATATATATATATATACCAGTATATATATATATTTAAAAAATCATAGGATATACAGTACTCTTAAAAAAAAAAATAATGAAGTTTAAAAAAAAAACAAAAATGATTTAAGTCATAAGGAAAAAAAGTTACAAACTTTCAAACTTTAAAATTTTCCCATAAGCTTTCTTATAAAAAAAATTAGTGGGCCTCGTGCTCATTTTTGGGCCAGCCATCCTAGTTCAGGTTATGATAAGATTTGCTAATTCTATATAGATTTTCTCTGTGTATACCTAACAAAACCTATCATAACCTGAAATAGAGGGCCTGAAATGAGACCTAACCTTGATGGATCAAAAATAAAAGTCTGTGAGAGTTTTAATAACTTTGAGAGGCTGTAACTTTTTTTCTTAAAGAGACTGCCGATTTTCATTTTCACAATTCCTTAATTATAATTTTTTTAAGAGTATATCCTGTGATTTTTATCAAAATCGGGGGTGAAGCCCCTCTGCGCTACTATTACCAAAACCATTATTTATATAATCTTAATGACTTTCTAGCCTTCTAGTCTTCGGATAGTAAAGTTTTTAGGAGTCTCTGTATAGATACTAGATTTGGGAGCCTAATTCACAGGTCCTGGATTTAAACCAGTTTGGGGTTAATCTCTAATCTTAAAAGTAAAAATTTATTTTGGGATAAAACCAATACTTCAAGTTAGAGTGTAATCATTGTTGAAGGATTATATCCACTGGTATCACAGATAGTCAAGGTTACCACTTTCCATCTTTGATGATAGGGGCCTACTTAGTTAGGGACCGACCGGGGCGGGAATTTTGCCGGGGCTGCTCTAATTTAGCCGGGGCCGGGGTTACCTAAAATTAGAAATGCAAGTCAAAAACACTGAAAGTCTTAAAACTTAGGATGAAAATTAAATATGATTTCAATTAATTAATAATTTAAATTATAAAAAGGAATACTTTAATTTAATTTAATTAATAAATATTTTCGATAAATTTTTAGAAATAAATTGATTTTTTTTAGAAGATAAGTTTGTATTTATATATATATATATATATATATATATATATATATATATATAATATATATATATATATATATTATTTATATATATATATATATATATAATATATATATATATATAATATTATATATATATAATATATATATATATATATATATATATATATATATATATTATATATATATATTAATATATATATATATATATATATATATATATATATATATATATAATATATATATAATATATATAATAATTTAAGAAAATACTTTTGTCGTAGTGATATATTTACT